>JACBWW010000058.1:4124571-4279368 GCA_020086605.1 Lanius collurio | reverse complement strand
ATTGGAGGTAACTTACTCTATACCATACACACACTCAGGGCACAGGATGAGGAAACAAGGGTAAGTTGCCTCCTACAGTGACTCCTTCTGACACTTATATTGAAATGTGAGAAAGTAAACC
The DNA here is from genome assembly GCA_020086605.1 of Lanius collurio. Lineage (NCBI taxonomy): Eukaryota > Metazoa > Chordata > Aves > Passeriformes > Laniidae > Lanius > Lanius collurio. The sequence goes on along the minus strand of JACBWW010000058.1, from coordinate 4,279,247 downwards.
CTGCCAACCTCTGTGCTTAGTATGTTCACACAGCATGTGTAAATACATTACGCTGCTCTTTTTCTACCTCACAAAGTGGTGGTGAAATACAAAGGGGAACGTTTTATACTGGGAGGTATGAGAGGTGGCTTTTCCCTGAAAAATTTGAAGAACTCCACACTTGCCTGTCCTAGGCTCTATTGAGCAATGTTCAGTATTTCTGCTGAACTGGCCACAAGAAGATAGGAACCCTCCTTCCCACAGCTCAGCATTCCAGCCTTTGATGCAGAAATCCCAGATCCAGCCAGCACAGACATAGGCTGAAATCCTGAGGTATTCCAACCCTTGTTCTACCATACAGCCGTAACAGCAGCTACATACTTAAAACAGACCTCAGTGTCCTGAAAGAGGGGAGCAACAAAATTACTTAAAACTGTAGTCAGAGCTCTCTACTGCTCTTTCTCTTTATTGTCATCTACTACAGGACAAGGCAGAAAACAACAGTATCTGGAAACCTAGAGCTGCAATCACTGCTTTTTGATTTCTGGTGCTGGCCACAGATTTGGGCACAATTACTTTCTAGTGCTAAGGAGCATTGTGCTTCTAGCCGGTGTTTTTCATCTCTTCACACAACAAGATGAGGCTTTTCCCTCAATGATGCCAGCCTCCCTTTACACATGCCAGGAGTCCACATTTTTAATATGTTACCTTAGCCACAGATGCATTGCAGGCATAGGAGAGTGCCTGGAAGCAAGCTCTGTCAAGGACAGGCTATGCTGTCCTATGCTTGACTCCCATGGCAAAGCAGTTCCTCTACTTAACAGAACTCTATTGGTGCCACCAATAATTGTACTCCCAGGGAATGAAGTGCAGCTGGATGGCAATTACCAGTGAGAAAGGACAGCTGGGTGCACACCAGACTAACACCATTTTCATATTTATTTCTGAGCAAGAGCAGGGGGTTGTGCTCATCAGTAAGCGAGTTTTCAGGTGTGTTTTAAGGTGTTTCTACCCAAGGTTGCACCTGCCTTCTTTGCATCAGTGTGACCCATGCAGCATATTCTTTCTCTGAGTTAAATATGAAATCTTTAATCAAACGTTACATTGGATTTTATTTTTATGTATTAATGTATAATAGGAATTTACACTCTTTCCTGTACAGAAAGCCACAGAATGCATTTTGCTAAATGGCACTTACAGAGCCTTCACTGACATATTACTTTGCACAGCCCTGTTGGCTACTGTAGGTTAAGCTAGAATGACTAACCAGTATCTAGATAAGACAGAGGGAAATGCACACTGGAGTTCCTTACTGCAGCTTCTCACCACTTCAGGAGCACAAAGCAGCAGCAGAACAGCTGAAGCAGTCAGTGGGAGGAAGCAGAACCCTATGAAATTTCTGCTTCCTGGCTTCAGGGCCCAAAACTGCCTCACGTTCCCTGATAAATCTGAGACAAATCACTCCCTCTGTGTCTCACCTCTCCAGACTAGGAAAAGACTATTTGCCCTCTTACAGGGGCATCAGGTATTGCAGCTTTTGGCTCATTCAGTGGGGATAACTGCACATTTAGATACTGAGTTGAATCCTCTGGCACTGAGCACCTGGAGTGCACCCTTAAACCCAGTAAACTCTCGGAAGAAATGTTCAGAGGGTCACTCTTTGCAGCTAATATGAGTAAGCTCTTCAGAGCAAGCTGTTTCATTGATCCTTCTTATTACATATAACAACTAAATCAAAGGTCTAGAATGTTAAGACTCTTTTTAACTTGCTTTTTAGTTTAAAGCAAAAACCTTGCTTTAGCTGATAAAAGATCTGTGGTGATGGCATGCTCAGCAATAACAGTGATGACAGCACCAGCAAACCCCACAACTTGTAGGTCACCTACAGAAGGGCATCTTCAACAGTCAAACTGATTTCTTCTTTCCCCCTCCCATCTGCTTATCTGTCCAAGTAAACCAATGTATGCTGAAATATGAAATCAAATGCCTTTGGAATTTTATGCTTGTGCTTTCTCTCAGTGTAGCTAAGCTGTTTGTTTAAAAATGTACCCCAGTACTATATAAGACACATGTCACATCAGTTACAGAAACACACATCAGATGTGCATTCAGATCTGGTTCCCAGAGAACTTCTGGCCAGACAGAACTGGGCAAAACAGCAAGCCTTCCTGGCACTTTCTGAGTGCATCTCTCTCAGTGATGGGTCAGCAGCACCTCTTAGATATGGCCACAGGGATTCATTTGCTCTGAAAATGCTGATGCAGGGGTCATGGCAAGACATGGCATGTTCTGGGGGCCTGTAGCTTAAAATGGAGCCAAAACAAGGTGAAAAGTTGAGGCAGTGCCTTTGATCAAGTGCCTGAAGGTTGATTTGCACTCAGAAGTCTGACAGTTTATGAGTCTCATGGTGCATGGACCTGGCTAACATATATATAGAGAACCAAGCATCTCAATTATCCTCTCCATCTCACTGGGTAAAATGTGCCCCTGTGCAGTGGGGCCAGCAGGAGACTTATGCATCATTTGTGTCCTATGCTGAGGGCTGGAGAGAGCTGAGTGGCATGGATGCATTCTACTGGTCATCTGGCACAGGGAGGAACTGCACTGGCTCAGGTTTTCCCCAATGATCTGTGTCATCCTTTCCTGGGATATGTCAGTATCCCTGGATATATTTAAATCATAACTGTCCCCTATAACTCAGTGTTCCACAAATGAATGAAGCTTTGTTTCCGGTAGATTAGGGCTTTAAATTGCTTAATTCATCCATCCTATATACTTCAGCAAGCCCTATCCCCTCTAGCATTTTGTCCCAAGCTTTCTTCCAGGTCTGCTAGACTGGGCAAACAGGCTAATACACAACCAGCCAACTGTTTGTTGTCACTGATTGTGGGGAAGTGTGGAGGTGGGTCCCTGTCCCTGTCCCCAGGTCATGTGTGCCCCATATCTGTTCCTGGTTGGGTGGTTTGGATGCCTGGAGCTGAGGGGGGAGAAGGACCGAGGAGTCTGCTTGGAAACTCCGGCCATGCGGCTGGAGAAATAAAATCATCCCTGAACATCTACAAAAATACGGCTTCATCTGTCCTTCCAACTCCATCGCCTCATATATATTGTTGTAAGGGTTCCCCGCACTGCAACAGGGAAGGGCTGAGTTCACTGCCTGTACCACAATGATGGTGTTATGCTGAGTCTCTATTTCATACTCTGTCAACAACTATCACTCAGTGTGGAAGGACTGCCTATGTTTCTCACCACTGCTCCCTTGCCAGCAACTGGTTGAAATTGGCCAACAAGCTCCAAATGAGTTGAGAAAGGCTGAGATTAGCCAGCCAGCCAGAGTGACTGCAGGAGTGGTTTCGTTTGAGAAATCAGACTGTAAACAGGAGAGGGAGCTTAACAGAAAGGGACAGGAACCATTTAGGCTAAAGAGAAACTTTGGCTTGCAAACCAAGAATGTAAACTGACTATGAGTCATTTGAAGCTGGCATCTGGAGGTACATCTTTAACTATCAGAGCAGGGAGGCTCTGGAACTGCTTCCCAAGGGAGCACAGCTACAAGAAAATGATAAACTTTTATGATGGCACTTGATGAAAGGAATTAGATGATGTAGCTGCTGGCAACTGAGACAGCACAAAAACCATGACTCACCAGGAAGGTTCTCTGTGTTCTGAATGTGTATGTACATCTTGTGTGTGGGTGGAGGTGTGGTAGGGATGCACATATATGCACTTCAATTGTGCTGAAAGTTAAATGCAAGATCTAGCCCGCTCATGCTCTCATTTAGGAAAGGGAACATTTCATCTGTGGCAAAATGAAAGTCTGTGGCAGAAACAGGACTGCCTTCTATTAGCACTCTCTAGATATCCCAATGAGATAATGTTCTGACAGAGTCCCTTGTAACCTTTGCTCCGACCTGCCAGTCTGAAGCGGGTACATTGTCTTCTGTGGTACTGGTTTGCCCAGGTATGCTGGAAAGGGCCTGGAAGTCAGTATTTTGATTAAGATGAAGCAGAGGTTAGTCAGCATTTGTCATAATCATGAGAAATTACACCACAGTGGAAAATTAAAGCCTTACAGACAATGCCGTGTTTATTCTACAAAGCCATATTGCCCAAGACAAAACTGGCTTCTGTCTGAAGCCCTGGAAGTCTGACAGACATTCCCCTCACTATCCTCTGATGACACCTCAACAATGGTCCAAAACTGAAGTGCAAGGCAGACTGTGTGCCAAGAGGCACACAGTATGGCCTCAATGACTCCCACTCTTTCCAGAGACTCCCCAGAAGGACTGGGAGAGTGCACTCCAACACCACCTATGCTGTTTGGATGCCACCGGGGAGAGCTCTGGGTAATGTGGAGCATTTATGCATAGCCTGAAAAGAAAACAAGTGTTGAAGAGGTATTTTTCTCAGAGTTGATTTAGATGAGGCATAAATTGTTCTGCACTCAGCAGAGTTAATTAATTTCCTTCCTACTCCTTCAAAGGCCTGACTGGCAATCAGAACAGCTGGGGGTTGTGGTCCAAGGGCAACATCTACACTAGAGCACAGGGAATAGTTTTGGGTTAAGCTGGCTGGCACAAGAAGAAGACAGGCTCTGAGACACAATACTTGTCAATTTTCCAGTCAGATGCCTCCTGTTAGCAGAAAATGAGTTGGATTTCAAAGACTCTATGTACAACAGTTTGCAGGTCCTCCTCTGCCAGTATGACACCACTGTGTTTGGGATGAGCAGAAATTTGTAGAAACACTGAAAAGAAGGTAGAGAAAATGCCTAAGAGAATTTAGTTCCATTGTGTTTATCAGTTTAGTTCACTGATAAAGACATCAATGTCCAAAATCTGCTTATGCAAGAGAGAGAATTATATTCCACTGCTGCCTAGAATAATTCAGTACAGCTGGTTTTCACAAGAAGAGGAAAAGCCCCAACTTATCAACATCTGGGCAGAGAGTCTGTAAACAGCTTCCCTTCTATGGCATACTACACTGGTATACACTGAACCAGATATTTGAAGAATAAAAATTGTGATGCTGATGAAATTACAGGCTCAGAATACATTTTCCAAGAAGGTGATGGCTTTTGTTCTCCCTGCCTTGCAATTAGGAGCTCTGAGAAGCTCTTCCACAAACACTGCCTAAAGCATTTAAAAACACTCTAACTTGTCTCTACTTGCTGTTTGAACATGCTCTAGAGCTATGACACTGGGAAAAGCTTCCAGACTCCTAACAGCTTATCAAAAAGCTTTTTTTACCACAGCAATTTGACTGAGCTATATCCTGGGAACTAGACATTATTTCAGTGTTTGATCTCCAAGTTCACAGGTATTTAAGTGAGACAAGAATTGGTCTTGCACAGGAAGTAAGGTTAAGGTTAAAAACTGATTAGAATCAAGAGAGAGTTCCAAGTGCTTCCAGATCCAAGGACAGATGACACTGGTCTTCATGCTCCTGGCAGAGGCTACAGGGAGAGGAAAGGGAGACAGAGGGTATTTATCTGGCATAGTACAGTCCTTGAAGAGAAAGACTGTGCCTCAGATTTTCCACATCTACAGACAGGGGTTGTGATCATGTTCAGCCTTTGCACTCCAGGAGTAAGTGGATACATACACCAGCAAGGCTGCCAGTCCAGAAGCTAGTGAAATTCAAAATAAAAGGCTGTGCTGGACATAGGCAAAATAATGTACTATTCTCACCCTGTTCTTAGTAAAAGTGAGCAAGGTACAGGCATTTCCGACTTTTAAAAACATATTGAGAGGCAGACACGGAGAAGATAATATTTCAGACTGAATGTTGAACTGTGAAACAAACAACTGAAAATAGATACTTTCAATGGGATACTTTCAGTGTGGTGACTGGTTAGCCTGTGGTACAAGGGACAGAGAGAGTTCTCGGGTAAGACATACCCAAGTACCAGAGACTTATGTCTAGGTTAGGGTGAGAAGCGTCTCCAATAATGCTTTTTTTGGTTATGGTAACATACCCCAGTTCTACATTCCTGGTTGGCTGCTTGCCGCCCCACCCCCTTGCTAACTTACATGTTTCATGTCTTAGAAAGTTCTCCACTCCAGGTTCCCCCCACTGGCCTTTGCCCCTCACCACTTCCTCAGAGCTTCCCCACTGGTTCTCATTCCCTAGTCCCACCTTTGTACCACCTCTGTGCCCTCAAATCATTGGTCCCTGGTGCTCGCCCCACTCCCGTACTTAAACTTGGACTCTTCATTGTTCTCTGTCTTCATCCCTGGAACCGTTCACAGTGTGACTGCAATAAACCTCTGTTCATGGAACCCCAAACGGAGACCCTTCCTGCCTCTTTGCTGTTGACCCATCTTACTGAAGCTATCCGTGCGTTTGTGCTTGCACACAGGTGTGAGCATGTCCTGATCCTGTTGAGTGGCTTATGAGATGCTTTTGGAAGATCTCAGTACCTTGTGCTCCAGCACAGAAGCCACGGAGCTTGGGTTAGCAATATACCAGTAAAACAGAAGTGGTATCTTGTGATCAGCCAAGTCTTGAATCCTTGCGTAGGACAAGTGGCTGATTAACAAGCTTCTTTCCACCTACCTGCACATAACTGTACTAAAGTAATTAATAAGATGGCCATACTGAGTTAGGCATGTCCCTACCAATAAGAGGAGGAAAGGCCTATGGAGAAATACTGTGCTAGAAGTACAAAGTGAAATGACCATTTTCCATGCCAAAGAGTTTACAGCCAATAGACAACAGCTGAATTTAACAGAGAGTTCAAGGAAGTGCAAGATTCCTGTCAGATGAACTGTAGCACGTTCTGCTATCACATTTCTCACTAAAATTGGGGAGCTGATCAAAGGAATTGTAAAAAACTATTGAAGATCCACATGCACCAAATAAATAAATCCTGGGAATGCAATTAATTCACCTAAACCACAAAATCCTTGGTTTAGTACTCCCTTCGAAACAACAACAAAAACCCAACAACAAACAATCTAACAGATTTTGCTAAAATTCAGAGTCCAATACTTAAATTTCAGACACAACAGTTCCTACTAATGGAAAGAGTACTATTAGCTTCAAATACCAAGTGTTCAGCATCAGGTATCAGTTTCCAAATCAGTTTCGGTATCTCTGAGAAGAGGTAATTTTTAGTCACTAAATCTGGAACTTCTTTACTCAGGCATAATGGAGACAATTAGGTTGTTCATCTCTTCATGTAAGCTGGTTTTCCCAACATTCAACAGATATGACCCTTAGCATCCCTTTATTGTTCAAATCCAAATTTCCAATATAAAACCTAAGGTTTCTGTTCTTTTCTTTCCTGCCCTTTCCTGTCTAACAAAACAAACTTTTTCTAATCTTTCCATGCAAAATGGAACACTTTTATATGATGAAACAGCTCTGGTCTAGACTAAATATTGCCTGAACATTTTTCCCTAAACAACAACCTTTCTCATTTTATTTCCCAAAATCTAGACTAGTTAGGTCTCAGCTGGAAACATGTCCTTTGCTGAGCTTGCTGCTGGGATAACTCAGACTTTCACAGGAGTTTACATCCTGGTAATTTCAATCTACTCTAGGAAAAAAAATACAGCTTTTCCCCATACTCATTAATGAGAGAATAACAATACAAGGTACATCACAGCCGGGATTTGACTCTTCTAACGTTAGCCAGTGAAGAGTTGGAACTGGTTGCTTAAGCTGCCAACTGTAGTTGGTGGAAAGATACAGAATTGTCCAGAAGTGGTACCTTCAGCCCTAAACCGAACATCTGACTGGCAGAAATCAGGGCGCTGCTACTCACTGCCTCCAAAAAATGGAGAGACTATGGCTGCCGCAGTGGGTAGAAGTTTTGTTGGTGGCTAGAGCCCATGAGACTGCTTGGGAGCTTCCTGATTGTGGTTCAGTTTGCCTCACAGGCAGGGTGCACATTTTACAGATGGGTTAGGTGTTGCAGTGATGTTACTCTGTCACCACCATAGAGGAAGTCCTAATTCCCTGCTCATTTCTAGCAACCAAACACTTTTCCTCAAAAATGCCCTTCTGAAACTTGCTAGAGGCTGGCAGAGATTGCTTAGTTTTTCTAAAATACGAGTTAGAAAGAACATCTAGCTTTTTATCCGGAATAATTCAAGGCTTAACTGTACAGACTGTACTCAGGCAACTTCCTTTCAACAAGTGCAGTCTGAACACAGGAGCTGAAAGATGTTATTTCTGTCCAATATTCAATTATCAGCCAGCCAAAAGTCTAAATTTCATGAACTTTAAAATTGTAGGTCTGGGGTCTTACAGAGTTTTGAAAGTGTACCTGAAACTCCTAATTTCTCTTCACATTTGTAGATCTGCAATTAACAAGTGGTGAATCCATTTCTAATTTTCAGTGTAGAACAAATCCCTTCAAATATCTTGCAAATCCCCAAACCTGGGAATGTACACAGAAAACAAAAGCAGACTGACAGAGATTAATTTATTTTACAGTTTTGAATTGTTGAGTTGATAAATGCACAAACTTATTTCAATGAGTGCAGCCAACAATGTGGAAACAATTGCCTCCCAGTCTCTCAGCTACATCATGTAACAACAGCCATGCTCCATGTCAATCCACACCTCCCTGTACAGCTGCCTCATGTGCCTCTGGCTGGGGAAGGCACCAAATTTGGCCCTTATAAGCTCATTTATGTTCATCACTGGCCTGTGCAGGAACATCCTCTTAACTTGGGCCTAAGTGGTTTTGACTCAACTATGTTGCAGCTCAGATGGGACTAGAGAAAAAGCACAAGATGTGCTGGAAGGAGAGTGGGATCCAGCAACAGCTCAGAGCACACTTTTTGTGAAGCCTTGCTCTCTATTAACTTTTCTGGACACTCATCAGCAGCCATTGCACCAACAGTATATAACTTATAGACTTTAAGATTTTGTGCAGCCGTGAGTGTTCATAAAGTGGTGCAAAGACATGTGAAACAGCAGAAAGAGGAGGAATTATAAGATGGCACCTCAAGGGGAACTTAACTGAGAACTTTTAACCTGCATTTCTCCAAGAGGTGCTCAGCTCTGGTGCACCAAACAGACCTGTCCGTGTCTGTACTGACTGCACCCTGGCACGCTGTCACTGAGGCAGGGAACATGCCAGAAGCCCACTGTTCTCTGCACAGGGTTGTAAATTGAGATGGGGGTCTGAAATGTGTGTTGGGGGTGGAATCTCTCCTGCCATACTGATGCCTTTTCACTGGTCCTAAAATCACAAACCAGACACAGTTAGGGTGATAAAAAGGGGTTACCTTTATAAGGATCCTTAGGTGCACAATTTGTCAAGAGGAAAATGCCAAAGGTGCACACAGCATAATGTGTATACAATTTTTACAGGTTTTTCAAATTAGCCTATCTGACAAGGATCTCCAATTAGAAGCATAGTTTCTGAGGTAATCCCCCCAGTTCAACTCCTATTATAATTCCCCCTCCTCTAGATAGGGACTAAAGTCTGTTTATAAAAATATGTCTCAAAGAGCTGGTCTCAACCTTGGTTCCCAGGAAGAACCAAGATAGGATAGGAGCCTTGGACCCCCAGCTTGGAACCTTTGGAATGTGTTTTGTCTGCTTATTGGGTAGGGTAAGGAAAAGTACTGGAGCTAGGCTACAAGTACAATAATAGGCTACAGAGCTACAAATATATGTGTAAAGAATACAGAGAATATATAAAAGAAGATAAGGCCAAAAAAATCAATTTGCCATCAATCCACACTGATTTTGAAGCGAACAAAAGACACCCATTCAAGCCTACTCCTCTTCCCACTTCTGAGATGTCCTCCCAGTGTCAGTCTCTTCTATCATCTAAAACAAATGCCTATTCTCCTTGCAAGCATTACTGTGGTTTTTGGAAAGCATCTACTGAATAGTGGTGTCATCAATTTCTTCAAACTTTCTGACCCATTACTAATTGCACTTTGTTTTCTATAGTTTAGGGAAGATGGCAAAGTTCCTCCTTAATCCTCCTAGAAACTTTCAAGGAACATTCCATTCTTCAGCATGGCTTTGATACTTCATTTTTCTATATGTCATCTTACTTCTTACAAGGTGCCTGGCTGTCACTATAATTAGTGGCATTTTAAAGCTTATACATGTATACATGTAATTCTAGTCTGTGCAGCTCCATTCACTTTGATGAAGCTCTGCTGCGTCACATCCACTGAAGTTCTTGCCTATGGCTTAGACTTTAGATATACATTTTAGGAGAAAATTAAAATAAATCTATGTTAGTTTTATCCTTGATTGCTGGCCTATTATGCATTATAAATACTCTGCCTTGACAGGAATGAAAAGACTAAATTAGTGCACTTCTGTACTCTGATATGACATCAACCACATTCATAGACAGAATTTCAAAAAGAAAACAAAAAATCTGAACAAAAAAAAACACAACAAAAAAATCAGTCTCGGCATCAGAAACAGATTTCCAACCCCTTCTCCCAGCTCTTCATGCTTCCATGCTTCCCTTGGGCTGTCTGAGAAATAACAGATGCAAATGGATTACTTTTGAAAGCACAGCATTTCCTCCACAGTGGATGCAGTGTGAAAATCCATCTGAAGCCCAGTAGACATACCCATAAGCAAGCCGCCTCTGAGCTTTGCCAATAATGATACATTTCACCACACTGTAGCATAAAGAGCATACCAGGCAACCACCAACTGGCTGCATCACAGAGCAGAGAGGCCCTCCTTTCTCCCCACTGCAGAATACCAATTAAACATATCTCAAGCCATCTCTTCCTAGTAGGAGCTTAATGCTGTGCAAAGTTAACTTGTTTCTTCCCCTAAAAGCATTCTCTTTACACACCACACTCATACAAACCTCATCAGGTGGCATGATTTCTCCCCTTTTCTTTGTTTCTGTGGGTGGTAAGTCAGAGCTGAAGTAAAAGTCTGCTGTCTAATGAGCTTTTGATAAAATTCCAGGCTGTAGCACTGCACTTCTTCATTTATTTAGCATTCAAATATCTGCAAGAGCTTCTTCAGTTTTGCACCCCAGCCTCTGGCAGTTTCAGAGTGCAGCTTTCTCTAGAACAGCTCGAAGTTAAGAGAAGTCTTTGTGCCAGGTTTAAATATACCGCTGGTAAAAGGGTAGTCTGTCTCCAAATTACACTTTTGGGCTGCATATCTGTATTCCTTTAGTGATTTGCATGTTATGATTATGCACTTGCCCAGATATATGCTGGGTTTTTCTCTGCTTGTTTTTCCAGTGGCTAGCTATTGCTATCAGCACTTCCAGTTCAGGTTATAAAGCAGGTTTCTGTTGGTTTCATGTATCATCACTAAAAGCAAATAGCAGATAACATTTAATTTCAGCCAGGGTAATACTGGGACCAGACATTGAAGAACTGAGCAGACACAAGGAAATGAAATTAGCTTTCATGTGTTGCTCTCACAGACCCTATAAAATTCAACTGTAGAAACTGGAAAAGATTTATCCCAAAACCTGTCATCTAGACTGAGCAACTATGGCATAAAGGAGACACAAAGGAAAAATTTAGTGAGCTTCCCTTTGCCCAACCCACAGCTCAGTGGCCACATACCACTGGAACTAAAAAATGCTTTAGCTTCAAGTGACATTTTGTTCACCCAGCAAATTTCCCCTGTGATGCCCACAGCAGTGAAATGCCAGCTGCTGTGCTGTCCTTCATTGCTCAGCAAAGACTCTGAGCAGCTCTTTAGAGCTGCTAAGGAAATTTAGCTGTCTAGGTATGGAGTCTACAAAGAAATACAATTTCCTGTGGCCCCCTGCTCTTATATAATTGTTAACACTCCAGAGAGAGTAACAAAGAGGAGGAGGACAGGCTGCCATGGTGCTAGTTTTGGGCCCTAAGTCCAACAGCTGGGCCTATATGAGGAATATTAGTTGAACTGGTTGCTGGAGCCCATGCACACCATGACCACCTGCTACATGGTATGTCAGAGTGGAGCTCCCATGCAAAATAATCACACCTGTCAAAATAAAGGTAGAAGTTACCTCTGCTGAGGCATTATATTCTTGACTTTATGAGCAAATGGCTACTATCCAAATCCTGGAAAGTACTGAATGTGTTAATTTACTAAGAAAACATGATCAACACCTTAGAGATATCTTACTGTTTAAAATATGGGCCTGTATTTTTTCTCTGGAAGACCTACAGCAGGCACAAAACATTTTAAGTTTTGATCCAGTTAATTATTTTTTTCTGCGACATTAGGCAAACCTCACTGTTCTCTAAGTTCCACTATCAATTCCAACACACACACACACACACACACATATATATATATATATATATATATATATACATATATATATATATATATATATATATATATATATGTAAGTATCTGATCTGGAAACACTGTGCAACCCAGCTTTATGGAATGCCCCATTTTCAGGACAGCCGAATGGGGAACATGTTATTCACCCTGATATCCTGTCCCTGGAGGTAGTTGAGAAATGAACCTTTCATAAAGCACTCGCATTGCCTTTGTTGTAAGGAAGTAAAAGAGAGCTGAAGGCTCTGGGTGTTTTTGCCATAGGGTTCTGTCTAGAATCAATATGAAATACACAGGTACTCCTTACAAAAAATACATCAACGTAATTGTTTACACACACAAGACTTGAGTTGTCCATATTTTTAGCATAAATGTTGGTAAGCTGTATTTTTTTCCCTCCTTCAGCATCTTTGTTGTTAAATCACATAGAATATCTGTCAGGTTATTATTGTTTTTATAACTCCTTAAACATTAACTGAATGGATGGCTTCCTCCTGTAAGCTAGAACAGTTCTTCCAAATGGAAAGAAAAGAAAATAGCTTGGACATAAGTTTATCTTTTAATGCCATCTGTGCTCGCATTTCTGCATTGCTCAAAAATGAGGGAAGACTGTTCCAGCTCCAGCTTTGGCTCTGCTGGAGAGGGCCTTTGGACAAGGGCCTGGAGGCACAGGACAAGGTGTAATGGCTTCAAACTGCCAGAGGGCAGGGTTAGATGGGATATGGTGAAGAAATTCTTGATTGTAAGGGTGGTAAGGCACTGGCACAGAATGGCCAGAGAAGTGCTTGATGCCCCATCTCTGGAAGTGTTCAAGGCCACATGGGAATGGGGTAGAATTAGATGATCTTTAGGGTCACCTTCAACCCAAAGCATTCTGAGATCCTTTGATTTTGCCATCCTACACACAGGTTCAGTCTTTAGCTGATAGCAATCCTTATGAAAATGTGCTTCATTGCATAACTACAAGGTATGAAATTACCTCTTTTTTCAGCTTTTAATCACATCAAGATGTCATTGAATTTTTGTTCTTTCAATGAGAATAGAAAATCCTGATCTGCCTTATGACACATTCTTATGCGTGTTACACTCATATATACCCTCCAGTTCATACAGTTTAAGTGCTGTTCTGGCTTATTTGAACCCAGGAGCAAGAAAACCAGCTAAGTCTAATATGTGCCCCCTTCCCCCATCTTTACCATGGGGCGCATTTACAAGGTTGGAGGCTGCAACCCTAATTAACTTCATCCAACACAATGCATGTCATATAAAATGGCACAGGAAAAGGCAAAGTGCTGTGTAATCCCACTAACATATATGTGTGTTTCAACTAGTTTGAATTAAACAACCACCTTACTTGTTTGTACTGATAAAGACTAAGTAAGCAATAACTGCTGAGACTCAGGCAGAAACATATCTATGGCATAGAGTGCAAACTCCTGTTTGAAATTTTATAATGGATCTCGGTTAGGCACTGTTAGTTTTCATGTGGAAAGATAGTTTCTGAAGATTTTCCTTAACATCAATGTCCTTGCCATCAAACAAACAAGGGATTTGGAGAACAGAAGTAGCTTTACAAGGCAACTCAAAATGGCTCCTATCCCATGCCTATCACAAAGGTGCACACATAAAATAACATATGGATGAACATGAAGAGTGGAATCCTTACCTGCCCTCCTTTAGGCTGGTATTTGATATTATCTGTTGACCCAATTTTGGACCTGACATTCTTGAGGTCAGGTAGAGGCTGGTTAATAACTCGTAGCTGCTTTGGAGTGGCTGGAGATTTAGGAGGAGTGCGAATTATGGCAACTTTTTTCTCAGTAGGTACCAGTATTGCAGATTTGGGGGTCCCAGGAGTGTGGGGAGTTCTGGAATAACTGGGTGTCCCTGGAGTGCCTGGGGTACGAGAGGCATAGCTTGGTGGCGTCCCTGGAGTGATGGCAGTGGAGCCAGGAGTAGTGGGGGTAGAAGTTCCACTTTTTCCTGTTCTGCTACGAATTGGTTCTGATCCTACATTCAAGAAAAAAAACAGCTTTAGAGCCACAGAAGTACAGCTCTTCTTCCCTTTGTACTACCAAAACTGCATTCCTGCATACCAAGTGAGACACAGCTCTTAAGATGGCAGCGCTACTGCTGGAACAGCAGCCTGAATGTGTCTCTCTGTGTCTTACTTTGCTAATCAATGTGGCAGGAATTACCTTGCCATGAGAGGTTAACTATTGCCCCCACAGTGACTGAGCTCTCCATTCTGTAACAGAAGAGTGCTTTCCACAATACCTATGCTTTCTGCAAAGCTGGCTAAACAAGGCACATCATCACATTTATTTCCATTTCGGGGAAAGGATGAGAAGCATCCTTGGGATCCAACCTCTGGGACTTGATCCAACCAATTTCAGTGGATCTTGGTGATAAACTAGAAAACAGTAAAAATTCTGACAATATTCCTGAAATGAAAGGCTGTGAATACCTGTCTGACGCTGTTTCTCATACCACTGCCGGTAAACTGCAGATAAACCCCAGGTGGGCATTCGGCAGGAGCACAAGCTATAGCTCTGTTGTGTAGATGAGTAGATGTCCTCACATTAAAATGCTATTTTTCATTAGCGCAGAGAAAGAAAGCCATTACCAGAGGCAACCTTGTTACAAAGTCACATTCTGCTTACAGCTGCATGCAAGTTAAAAAACCCCAACTATATCATTTTGTAGCAACTCCATTCAGTGTTCATGGCATTGCCAGTCCTTTTCACTGAGCACAAGGATAAGTTTAGCTGTGCTTTCTGCAGCCAACTCTGCTCCTGATTCTCAAACATAAATAAACAAGCTGAGATATCTCCAAAGTAAAATTTTGCTGAGAATACTCATGGAGAGAAAGACCAAAACAGCTCTCAAAACCTGGGAACCCCAATGCCAAATATGTGCACGTATGTTTTCACTCTTCAAATGTTCAGAAATTATAAATCCAATGAGCCTCTCTAAAGAATCCAGTGGGACTAAACAAATTCTTATTTAAAGTATTTGCTAATCCTTCTGTTTATGCAATGATGGTGGCCCAAACCCAATGCACTCCTGCCCCTGGGCTCAGGGGACACTCTTTGCTGTACATGATTCACTAGGCAGAATGAACATATACCACTCACCTCCTGATGCCTCGTTCATTTCCCTGAACAGGTATCTTTCTTTCCAAACCAACTCTAAAGCTTCTCACTCTAACATCATAAAGGGTATTATTTTTTTCCCACCTCTTTGCAGGTCTTGTATATTTTTTTTTCATTCCTCAGCCCTTTACCACACTGCCAAATGCTTAATTAATGGTTTCTCACTCCTGGTCAGGAGAATGGACTGGCTGCTGTGGCAGCTGGAGGTTACTCTGCTTTCAAAGGGTCTCTGTTTCACCTTTGGAGCATACCTTATGAATTTCAAAACACTTTTTTTTTTGCAGAATTTGATCATCTACTTTCCTTAAGGTGTCTTAAAAAGGCCTGAGATTGGTTTCTAAAGAGAGAAGACAGATGAACTCCTGCTGGAAAGCAGGAAGCCACATGTGGGTTCTAAGGCCTGGCTAAAAGTTTTGGGGTTATTTAGTAAATTATCTTTGTCCTTTAATTTATTTTGGCTTGTGATTTGATGACTTTGGTCATAAAAGGAACTTAGCTGGTTCACTATCTTAACTGCCCTCAGTGAGTCACTCTGCTAGCTAACATCTCAATTCTCAGCAGAGATTTTACCCTAGGATTAGAGCACAGGGAGATAATTACTGGGAAACAGCAAATTAATGACTGTAACTATCAGGTTCACTTTTCCAATATCCATCAGAATATTTCAGGTTGCCTGTTTCAGTTTTGACTCATTATTTCTTGTTGCTACTTGTAAATGCTCTGTGTTAAATACCTCACCCAGCTCTGAGCTCCCTGCAAAGGCATTTTCTAATTTCAGCAATTAGTCTGGGCAGCAGTCCTGGCTCTGGGCACTGCAGGTGCATCTTGTCCCTGGTTTCAGGCATTTGGCATATAAACAAAACCATTTTGTGGGCTCTAATTTCCAATACCACACCCCAGACCCACTCCTCTGTGTCAGAGGTAGGGACACATGATGCTATGCAATGTGACGAATCTAATGAGGATGGAGACACCCACAGCAGTAGGAGAAGGTTAATATGCAAAAAAAAGGACAACATACGGGTGGTCCGTCGTACTGAAGAGGAAAGAGAAGCTGTGAGCGAGAGGGAGTTCTCCTCTCTGTCTCGGTCTCCTGATATACCTCGTCGAGGAGGAAGGATAGAGGACGGTCTTGGTAGAGATGAACGCTTGTCAGGGCTCTTGCTTACTCCATCCTAATAGCAGCACAATTACAAAGGAAGGTTTAGTTTTCAAAACTCACTCTTTGAGCTATGATTTCCTGTATCTATACACAGAGGAGGAAATCTTATCCTATAGCCCAGTATTTTCCTCACACAGGAACCTGATGGGATCAGTCACCTTCCATGCTCTGCTTTAGCTCCCTGGTGGTTCTTTACTGCATCAAAACATCTTCTGATGACTATCCCAAGACATATAGGGATATTCTTGGATCTAAATATGGCTGAATCCCACAGTTGGCTCTCAATAAGGAAAAAGGTGAGGTTTTTTAGTGCAAGTTGAAAGTAAAATAACTCTCTTGAACTCAAGTGTGAAATTCCTATGTGAATTTATCTGCAACGTAACTGCACTACTGATGTCCAGAATACACCATACACTAGATTGGTAGGCGTTGTATGATTTTTGCATATTCAAACACTAACTTGTAAATTTCTTATGGAGATAAATTTTTAGCCACAGGGTTTTTTTTTTTGTTGTTGTTGTTGTTTTGTTTTTGTTCCCCCCCCCAGAGTGTGGGATTATAAATTCTGTTGTTTTAATTCCTTGTATAATAAAATGTTTACCCTTTGAAATCAGTGCATACCTTCTCTTTACCTGAGTAAACCTCTCTTTAACAATAAGGCAATGGACATGGATGTTATAATATTTTTGAGCTTACGGGATGTGCAGCCAAAGACAGACCAGCATAAGCAGACATTCTTCCTAAAGACAAATGATGATGGTCCCAACCAGTAAAAGACACAAGTATGGCATTAAAGAAAAGATGTAACTCAATGGCAAAACCGATTTTTAAATGGGGACAGTCAACTCAGCATAATGTAGATTTGAAATGCAATGTAAATGTGTACACAGAGAAGCTGGAAAGGACTGCAAAACTTATTTTTAAATTTATACTGCAACTTCTTCACAAAGTCATATGTGTTGACTAAATTTGGTTCCTTGAGCATTTGAATTCTGCCCTATTCTATCACCTACTGCTGGTGATTAGAATTTTACCCTCCTACACTGGAGACTGAATTTGATTTCAATGAATGTTAACAGGTCAAAAATAACATTTTTTAACCTTGGAAGGCAAATTAGTCCTGCTGTTCTTCACCACTTACCCACTTGCAAATGGCTGTAACTTTTTGGCAGTTAACTGTAGCATCTGTATGATCAACAGAAAGAAGGTAAGTCTTTCTAGCTATAACTTATTTTACTTACATTTTCTCTGGAGTATCTCCATTTTTATCCATTTTGTAGCACAGATCTTGTAGCCTGCTAATCAGTTTTCCTGCCACAGGATGTAAGTAATCCCACAGGAGCTTCACAGAGAATTACTCAGTGAGTAGATAATGAGTTTCATGGACTTCACTTGTGCATCTCTAACTCTCTTAACCAACTCTGCTACCTTACCTTAGCATCTGATTTTGAGTCTCTTGGGCCTGCAGAGGAGGGCCGAACAAAATAACTGTCTGTATCGAGAAAAGTGGCCCTTTTAGTGGTTAATGAACAAGCTGAGCTGGGTCTTGGAGGAAGCAATGACTTTGCTCTAGACTTTGAGGCAGGAATCTTTGACAAAGAGGCAGTCTAGTCATGAGAAAACAAACAAAACACAACATGAAGCTGGACAAATCGAAAATACATGCAACATGGACCGAAAAAAGCGCCAAGCTATGAATTAATACTTTTCCTGTGTTTGTTAATGGTCTATTACCTGAAAATCATTGAAGTTTCAGTTTTTGTGTCATTTGACTGAAACCACCTAGGTCTGGACAGAGTTACTGATTGTAGGAAGTGCCTTTTTCTACAGATGCTATTTTGGTCTTGTGTTAATAGGAAAAAAATGGTGCCAGCTGTGGCATTTAACTGGTACAACTGCTGGTTGGCTGCATTAGAAACAAGCGCAAAGATACAGGAGCACCAAGGGATCCCAGTCCTTTAAAGCTGAAGTATATCCCTCCAGGCTAAAATCAAGAATAAAATAGTGGGAATCTTAGAAGCAGAGTTACACCAGTATTCCCACAACAGGAGAAGGATAAGACAGTATTACTTCTTTTGCCACTGTGTACAGAGAAAATCCCTAACACAGTCTAGAAACTTCTCTCTGGATTTAGTGTCACTCCGTGGAAATTCATAAATTTATATTGACCGTATGGAGTCTTGGGATGAGGAAAGACATATATGGTTGAAAGGCTGACACAGTATGTTATTGTGAACAAGTAATTGTTTGATACTGAATAATGACAATATCCCATTGAAAGAACAATTAAACATCAACAGGACAGACAGAAAATCTTTGTTAATACTTAGGAGCACGTTACTGCTTTACAAAAAGGAATCTCCTTGAAACAGAATAGGGCTACTTACTTAAGAAACACTTTTTTCTTCCACAGGTATAACTGATACTACAAAGAACAATTGCAAAGGAGTTACCTTGGTAGTCCTGATTCTCTCTGTAGTCATACTAAAAGCATGAAAGTACACACAGGAATAATCCCAATGGGCCTGTCATTCTGGGATTTGTACTGAACTTTAGCCACAGAAAACTTGGCATTTGATCTCAATCAATGCCCTAGACTTTCTCAATATTCAGAAAAGGTGCATGAGTTGCTTTTAAGTTGTCTTGTTAGAAAATGAGAAAAGAATCAGATGTCCAGGTCTCTGTCTTAGGCTATATAAAATTGAGGCTGCTGTGCTGAATGGCATCCATGACATCATCCACATGATTAAGAGTCGCAGAACTGTGTAACAAGCAATTCCAATCCTATAATAATGCTCAGAGGAGTTCTATTGGATGTCATCCTCCAAACCAAGTACCAAGACAAGAAATTAGGATGGAAGTGCTTTACTAGCAAGAATATATTCCCATAATGATTTTTGCAACATATTTATGTCCCTGTCTTTTAATACTTATTTTACTGTCTGAGAATAAACAGAATAAAACCAGTGAATAATTACTTACACAGAAACTACAGAATATGTGTTTCTGTCATATCAAAGGTTTTTACAGACTTTGACTGGCTTATCATAGTTCGATTTATGGGTCTCATCCATTTGTGAAACTTTGGATCCTGTTTAGAAATCCATGAAGGTATTTATTGATGCTGAAACTCTGTGGAAGCAAGATATCTATGTTGGGTGGCTCCAAGAAGCAGACATACTGCAAGCACCTTTCCCCTGGCTTTCTGAACTAGAGACAGAACTAAGCACATGTTGTTTGATGCCCAAATATTCATTCTGTGGTTTTCACCATTTTCAACTTGTGGATCATGTAAGAAGTTACCCTTATAATGAGACTGGAAAACTCTTACAGATTAAGGTTCTAGTCACAGTGCAATGACTTTTAACTCATATTGTTCAGTGTCCTCTGTGAACACATGAATCTAATGTGGATGCTAACGATGGACAACACTCATATCTGTCAATGGAACAGTGGGGGAAAGTCATGATCCTGAGCTACTGCACAGCTCTGGCTATCACAGTCTAGATTCCCTCCATATTATTTAGGTAACAAGGCAATTTTTAGCATCAGTAATAGCAGCAGAATCTGCCCAAAGCTGGTTGAGCAAGTGAAAAAACCATGTCTCAATCTCTGCAGGAAAACTCTTATTCTCTGTTAGCAATTCATTTCCCCTGACCTCTGTCGTAATTTATGTTGCTGGTAGAGTCCAGAGGAAAAAGATCTATGTAACTCTCACTGAAACTCAGGGATTGCTGAAGTGGGGATGCAGAACCCTCACTTTATTTCAAAGTGCTCTTAACACATGGCACATGTTTTCATGATCTCACTGTGAACTGCAAGTACACAGCTGCTCCCAGCAGATGGAACTATTTAGCCTTTCCTGAACTTGTACTGTGTAAATTGCAGTCTGAACATGAATAACGAAACTGACCAGGCTGGATGATCTAACATTACCAGTGGAGAGGAAGAGGCTGTACTTGAAGGACATAAAAACTGAAAACTGCAAAGAAACAAAACAAAAAAAGGGAGAGATCTTTATAAAAGCAGAGGCTAAGGCAAGGCACAGAATAGAAAATATCCAAGAGCTGTGTGATTGTGGCAATCAGAGAGGTGAGGCAACAGGGAAAGTAAGCAGGGGACAGCCTTCTGATCTGTGCTATAACATAAGGGGCAGGATTAGGAAAGATATACAGAATGATAATTTCACAGAATGATTTTGCAGTGCTTGTACTAGAACATTCCATAAACACTGAAAATGGACAAGTATTGGCTTGTTCTTGTGCAAGTGTTGATGGTCTGTCAAGAAAAGAGAGTAATAAAACATGCTCAGACTCAGCCCAGAAGCCTGCCCAGATCTTACTTTACCATACTTGTAAAGAAGTTCTAATAGTTTTCCACTTATGAGCTGGAATGGGTCAGACCTGAAAAACCACAGTTCCTCCAAAGCTTCCAATTGGTTATACTGCTCTCAGCACTACCAGTTTCTTATGATTCATAAACAATGTGTAGCACTTCGTGTGACATAGCTTTTTATTCCCCAAAGAATTCAGAGTCCAGTTTAACAAATGAAAGAAGTCACCCATGGAATATACTAGGAAATATATTAGGAAATTTAAAGAAATGTTGAAGAAATTCTTAATTGTTTGATGCCATGAAGATTTTTTGCCTTTTCTTTTACACCCCATTATACCTACCTTTTTACAACTTCTGTATTCTTAGTGCTTTTTGCTTACATTCTTGGAGTTGTTTGTTCAGCTAGGAGACTAAACATTTTAGAAGCTCCATAGGTAGTGGTTAGTGTACCCCAGACCCCAAGGTCCTCTCCAGAACACATTCCGTAAACTAAGATAGAACCATTCAGGGGAAGATTCCTTGGGGAGAGAGAGGGGCTCATTCAAGCCTCTCATTGGGGAATTTTTGATAGATATGGTAATTAGTAAGACCTATAATGTTATACCAGATCTTTTGGTTGCATTTTTGTGGTGTGCATTTCAGTGCATTTGACCTGGACATAGTGCACCTAAGGATCCTTAAAGTAAATTCCAAGGTAAAATCCCTTTTTTCCTTCTAACCGTGTTTGACTCTTGATGGGGGATGGTCCTGCTCAGGGCCAGGAGTTGGACTTGATGATCCTGACAGGTCCCTTCCAACTCAACATATTCTATGTGTCTATATTCTAATGACGAAGTGTTGTGCTGCAGATGTCAATTAGCATGTGTCACTGTCATGGAAAAAATAATTGCAGAGGGGATAGTGAATGGAGGTTGGTTTCCTGGGGATTTTGGAATGATGGGAAGAAACAGTGCAGGGTCAGCAAGGGAGTCTTTGCAAGGGAGCCAGACACAGGAAGCAGAACAGGCTGTAGAGCAGATGAAGGCAAGGCAAGGAAGTAATCTGACAGGTTATAACACAGACAGTGGCCCAGGAAGTGGCGATTCTGAAAGCACCGAATTACATATAAATTCTACTGGCCAGTAACTTCTACACAGGCATGGCCCTGCAGAACGCTGGACTATGGAATGGTGCACTGGGAGATATCCAGCAGTGCTGGGAGAGGACTTCTGCCTACACAGCAGTCAAGCAAGGTGGTAATGCAAGTTGGGTGCTGCAGGAAGGGCTAAGATATGCAGCTTATCCCACAGAATAGCCTGGCTTAAAATGCTGACCAGACTCCAACTCCGGCAGTTTGGAGTCTATGTGCCCTCTACGGATCTGCAAACTATCACCATCCACCATTTGAGACGAGCCTTCAAAGGTTATTCATGAAAGGTGATTTTAATTACCCTTTTAAACAAATAATGAATATGGCAAACAAATTTTAAATTGAACACACAATTACTTACTGAATTAACACAGAAAGATATTAAATAAGGGCAAAAGGAGATTATAAAGATGAACAATAAGATGATTTTACTCACTGAGAGCTTTTCCTTTGCTTGTTTAAATACAGCAGGAGCCTGGTTTGTTTCACCACCTGCTGCTGAGAAATCCAAAGAAAGACTTGATAGTTAAAAACAGTAATAATAAGCATTTCCATTTAGTACACTTGTTAGAACAATTAAATACCTTGAAACTACTGTGCAAAGCAAGTACTTTGTGAATTACGCTCAACAAACTGTATGCAAAAATGTACTTGCCTTTAAAATTTCCTGTATTCATCTTACTTGAGGTAAAATGGTATTCTATGTATTTCGAACAAAACAAAATTTTGTATTCATGTTCCTAGAAGTCTATAAACTAAAAGAAAGAAGTTCCAGAAATAGCTGACAAATACAAGAGTTTCTGGTCAATCCACAGACAACTTAGCATCCTGATTTTCAGGACTGTCCTCTAAAAACCAGGCTCCTTTAAAACATCCACAAATTAAAATTTTAAGAGAGGCCTCTATTGTCACCACTTTCAAAATACTAGCCAACATTCATAATGGAAAGAGAGAGATTCACTGTTGAATTACCATCCCAGCTGTGTCAGCAAGGTCAGTGTGTAATGGTCAACTAAGCTCTCAAGAATTTAGAAATTCAAGGTTGATCTGGGACATCAAGTATGTTAATTCAGTATTCCATTTATTTGATACAACATGGCTTGAGGTAAGATCTTTCTTTTGGACTTTGATTCCATCCACACTGTTTTTTAATTTGGGCAGCTTTTTGGAAAGAAGGTTATTAGCTTCACCCCAATGCTGCTGCTTAGGAAGTGATGGGCCACCTAACACCTAGACATGAAATCTTCTGGCACCTGTGCCAGGATGCCTTTGGTAAGAGCAGAAGTAGGATAGCAATCACAAATGACAACCTTCTGCTATAAACCCAATTGTTTTCCAACTCTAAAACCAACCCTAATTCCTCATACAGAAAAGGTCAGATTAATTTTTCCCTTCTCTAGCGCAGCTCCCAGGTGTGGTGACATTATCCCTGGTTTTCTGTCACACTACCCACTCTAGTCCAAGGTGTAGGAGAGAGAGCTTGTAAGGAGGAAAAGAATATGTAATTGCATACTTCAGTTCTTCTGAATTTATAAGGGGGGCAAGCACAGCTGAGTTTTCCTGTGTCACACTTTACCTCAGCTGTTACTGCTGGTTTGCGTCTGGTTTCACCTCTTCTGGATAATCACAAACAGCTTCTTTCCTCCTTCCCTTGGCATTCAACCCTAACTAGTCATCACTGTGAGGTGGAAAAAAAAGCTGTGTCACTTGTACCGATGTACCTGGATACAACCACAACTTCTCCATCTGAACACAAGATTTCTACAGGCCCTGCTGTTGGCTTAAATACACAACAAACATCTTTCACCTCAGGGGGCAACCCCAGAATTGAAAACAAGAAACAGAAGCATATCATGGCCAGGTCACTGTCCTGGCCTTGCTTCTGAAAACACTCCTCTGATAACACAACTGCAGCAGCATCTCATAGCCACCACACACAGGCCAGTTTGGGGGTTTCACTCACATTATTCAAGGCAAAGACTTCCCAGCTCTCTCATGAGGGTTGGCCATGCAATTTTTTTTTCAAATGGCAAGGACAAATCTCTAAAAAAGCAGTCCCTGGTGCTGTAAGTTACTGGTATTTGCCAGTGCTTACCAGTGATGTGGGAATTTTTTTCAGGTATTGAGGGGAATTAGAGGAAAGATGAACTTTTCTGGGCCATTGCACAAAAAAATAAAAGCAAATAATAATTTATTTTGGTAGATATCTGTATCTTATGATTGGACATGTTTCATTTTGAAGTTATGGTAAATACAGTGTGGAGATTTTAACTGACTGCAACACACTCAAAGCTCTGTAGACTACACTGCCAAGAACTTTTGGGGGGCTTCATTATCCAGGCATCACTAAAGCTGACAAGACCACTCCAAACAGGATGCGCTGACAGTCAAAACTGGCTTCAAGAAATGGTGCTATATTGTACATAAAAAGAAAACAGGATAGAGACCATGTTCCTCTAGATTCTAGACCCTGGAGATACTCAAGTTCAGGGATATGTAGGACAACATATGGCTACCTGCACTCTCAGACTATCACAGAGCACTGCACTCTCTCTCACGGTCTCCCCCCAAGTCGCATCAGGAATTATAAAAATGTGAGGTAGAAGAAAATAAGGCATACTGTCATTTTTCCAATGACAATGGATATGCTGAAACATTGTGATAAATATTCTTGATCACATTCTGGCGTGGTTCAAGCTCTTCTGCTTTAGAGCTCAAAGTTCAAGCTACATTTCTGAAGTTTTATCATCAGTCTGGGTCCATCATTTTGGTTGCTCTCCACCTCAGGACTTAAATTTATGTACAGGAAGGTAGTTTTTGTATTATATTTCTCACTGTGACTAATACATCTGCTTCACTGTGTATTGCAGTGAGAGAGAAAAACCTCTGAGAGTTGCCAAGGCAGCACATGTTTCAGGCACAGGGCAGATTTCCTTATCCAAGTTCATTGGTATGACTCAGTCCTCTTCAGGATGCTACAGGTCAGAACAGTTCAGAGGACGTAGTGGTAGAGTACATGAGGGCACAACAGTGCTGACCACATAGCTGTAGAGGTGTAGATGAAGTTGAGAACACTACAAAGCCAGTGCCTTCCCCCCAGCCAAGTCCACAGCTTATTGAACCCCCTGGGGCTTTTGAAAGAATACATGAATTATAGGTTGTTACTTCTGAGCTATCAAGCTGTGCTTCAGCAAGCAGCAAGAGATAGCAAGAACTGTTTTAGTTACTTTTAAAAATTCCTCCCTCTTGGGTAGCTCTGGTCCAGAGTGCAAGTTAGGACAGCCCAGAGACTGCAAACTGAGGATGAGCTATGAGTGCAATACAGAGGGGACTGAACCAGCCTTTCTTTTCCTGGTTCCATTTCTCCTAAGAGGGGGAAGTAAAAGGATGAGATTCCGTCACAGGAACAAGGTGACGGGATTGTTAGTTCTGGTTTCCTAATAGAACACATCCAGGATACAAGCTGCACTTCATACAGCAGAGGCACAATACTAAACCTGCTCTCATAAAACCATCCTCTTACTGCATTTTCACCAGTCACACATCCCTGCTGACACTGGCCTACATTTACAACAGGAGTGATAGCTGCAAAACTGCAGTAGAATGACTGCCTAGGGACACTTCTAGTATTGCTTTGCTTAACCATATGACAGGTAATGAATCTTCCTGTTAATTTCTAAGCTGTGAGAAGATGCCTATGCACTTCTGCATTGCTGTGCATGGCTTTGCTCTTAATAGCCCTAGTTCCAAACAAGCACATTACACGCTACATTACACAAGAGAAAAGCCGGACTCTTAGCAATTTTTTTTAAGATCCCAGTGAAAGTCAAGAAATTCATCCTTCCACTCTGAACTCACAAGAACCATGAATGATGTGTGAAAATGCTGGAAGTTATTTTGGTCCTCTAAATAATGATATACCCATCAAGTCATAACAGGAATAATTTCTTTCTTCCTTTCATCTTCCTCTACCAAATATTAAGATTTGTTAGGAATGTATTTCGCAGTGTGAGCTCAGATTTCTTCTCTTGCAGCTCCATGCTGCAGGTAGCTGGATTCTTGCTGTGGATTTTGCCTGTACAGCATAAACATCAGTGACAGACTGGGAATTGTCAATACAGATATCATCAATAAACAAAATACAAGTCTGAAACACTTCTTATTATGCATGAGAGTAAAAAAGCAGAATAATGGAAATGCATACCATGGTTTAAATTGCTGACATTTCCCACCAGAAAAAAAAAACTAAAAAGACCCAAAACAAACAAACAAACAAACAAAAAAAAAAAACAAAAAAGAGATGAGTAGAGATTCTTAGAACACCACACTCTAAGCATGATGCCAAGTTACAACCACAGCACTTGGAGGCCCAAGCAATGACAAGCATACGTGATCATGGCCTCCATCAAATAAACAAATACCAGGAAAGAAAGAATAAAAGAAAAATGGTACAAAACACTAAAAAAGCAATACTATTTGTGAAGACTGATACTCTTGGAGGAAAAAAAAATAGAGAAGCTGCTATAGCTATGAGATTTAAAAAAGAAAATGTCTATGTTTGCCAGCCACATTGCATAACTGAACAGAATGCAGTCACCTGTCTGCTTCCGTTTAACACAGGAGAGATGAGTTGGTCTAGTATATTTGATAGCAGGTTTTAAAATTATTTTCCTGGAGGGAGAGTGAGCCTGAACGTCAGTTTTTTTAGCAAGTTCAGCTTTCTTATACACTGCTATGGACAAAAAGAACACAAAAACACAGAATCAGAAAAAAACCTCAGCAAACCATTTCATATGATTAATATATCAAGTTTCAGGCCCACTGCTCCACAACTCCAACCCAACACGTTGCTTCTTCATAGGAACAAATGCTATGCTGGAAGAGGAGGAGCACTGGTTCAGATGCATTACCCAGTGCTCAGTGGAGATGTCTACAATGAATAGGACCAGTGGAGCAATGAGCCTTGCACATGGCTTCTCACATAATTGTACAATATCTCATTAAAACCCACTACTGTTAATAATGTTATAGCGCACATCACATATAACAGAGTAACCAGACAGTACTGTAAAAGAGTAAGAAAAAAAAAAAAAAAGTAATAGGAGTGTTAAAAGAACCTTTTTTCCTTCTCACTTCATCTCTGGAGAGTGTGCTAGGCTCCTTTTTAGCTATTTTCCTTTCAGGAGTGGAAATTCTGCCTCTCCCAGTTTTAAAAGGTTTCTCTTTTTTATGCTTATCAAGAGATGATCTTCGCAATTCTCTCTCTGCTTTCTCCTCCTTAGAAACAGTCTCTAACTGTTCAGTCATGATGCTCCTATCATCATCTGTAGGATCAGAGCAAATTACAACAACAAACAAAAGATTAGTAACAAATGTTAACAACACTTAGGAGGAGCAGGGAAAAAGTAGTTGAAGACAGAGCAGACGATTAATTAAAAAATTAATTTTTATCATTTTTCTGAAACATGCTGAGATTACTTTTATAACTGTAATAATTTTGCTTTTCAATCATTACAATTTGGAAGCAAAAATATTCAACAGACAAAACAGAAAGGATAATGCACACCTTGAATGTCTGCCCAGACACTGTCTGTGTCCATGATGGAGTCATCAATTGTTGTTTCATCTTTGAAATCATCACATGTCTCCGTTTTGTAGTTAGTGAGCAGGATTTCTTCTCTCTGGGGTGAAGCAGGAGCCTCTCGGGAGCCTTTCTTGGGCTCAGCTTCCATTTCTTCAACATCAAGCTCCTCTTCAGCCTGGGAGTCTCCTGTTTCGATTTCCTCCTGCTGAGTAGCAGCAAAGCGCACACTGTGAGAAGCAGATTCACCCTCATCAACTGTTGTCTGCACCACTGTGATAAAGTCATCCTCCACTGTCACCACTGATTCAATAATGCCTTTCAGTTCAGGCAGTGCTTCTGGGCTACCCTTGGCTCCCATTTCTTCAGCATCAGGCTTGTGAAAGTCTGGGGGCATTTCTGATACGAGATGCTGTTTATCTTCTTCTTTTGCTTCTTGCCCTGCTTCCACCTCTTCTTCCTCATATTCTTCCCCTTTCAGGGCTCCAGCTGCCAGTTCACATGGCAGCAGCTTTTGGGTTTCCACAGGTTTCATAGTTCTATCAAGAATCTCTTCAGCTCCTTCTATAGGTTGTGGTATGCTCTCCATCTGAAACTCAGCAGGCTCCTCCCAGAGAGGCTCAGCTTTTGGAAAGAGGAGCTCCACAGAAATGTCATTTGCTGGTAACTGTGCAGGCATCTCTTCCCCAGACATGGGAGGGTTTGGATGGTCTGCTTTGATATCCTCTGGTTTCGCAGATTCTCCATTCAAGCTTTCTTGGGTTTGATCATGCTCTCCACTAGATTCATAAGATTCCTCTTTATCAACTGCTTCTTGGTGTACCAGATCTGGCTTAGTTACTTTTTCCTTAATTTCTGTTTCTGACAGTTTGGTGCTGTCCTTCACAAAACTAGGCTCAGTCCGGGAGAGTACATCTGCATCCTTTGCTTCTCTGGAGAAGGTGGTCTCCTCTTTCTGCTGAGTGTCTTTTGGTTCAGGCTCTGCTCTTTTAAGAGAGGCTTTGTCCTTCCCTAAAGGAAGAGAAACAACCTCACTAATCTTAGTATCTAACTTATTCTGATATTCTTGGTCAGCTCTCTTTGCAGCCATCTCCATATCATGCTTAATAGCATTGTAATCTGGTTTAACTGGGGCTTCTATCTCAGCTATTTCAGGAACAACACTAAGAGTCTTCTCCTTTTCCATCAACAAACAAACAGAATCCTTTTCTATTGCTATCTCTGATGCAGAAATTCTGTCATACATGGTATCGGCAGGTAAATGAACTTTACTAGCCACACTTTCTTCTTTCCTTTCTAACATTGCATCATCTCTTGTCTTCTCTGGTTCTGTTCCTTTAATGGGACAGACCTCTTTAGAGTCAACTTGATCTTCACTTTTTTCTAGCACAGTATCCAGTTTCTCTTTTTTCTCCTGCTCAGAGTCCCTCACCAGAATGGACTCACCATGCTGACCTAAGTCTTTTTCACTGAGGAAGTCTTCTGATTTTTCAGCAGCTGCCAGCTTCACTTCTATTAAAGACAGGTCAGGAGTGAGACCACGTCTCAGTTTTTCATCTGTGCCTTCATAGAAGGGACAGGTTTCACTCGTTAAATTCTCACTGTCCTGAACTGGAGAAGGGAGTGGTACTGTGTACTTATTGAAAACACAGTAGCCTAAGTCTTCCAGTTGACTTTCAGCTTTTAAAATTACGTGGGTTTCATTTGTTACAGGTGGCAGGGCTATGCTGCTGTCTTCCACAATACGGTCAGAAGGAATTGACTTCTTCTGTGCCACGTCAGCATCTGCACTCACAGAGGCTAATCTAGATCTCGTCCCTGCCAAATCTAACATTTCAGGCAGGTCAGGAGCAAGGACAGCCCCATTTTTGTAGTAATCTTTGGCCTGAAAAGATGGTTCAGCCAAGGTCTCAGGCTGGACTTTTTCTTCTACCATTGTTTTTTCTTCTTCTGTGTGCTCATCTTCCTCTCTACTCTCAATGGGGAAGCAGGGGGCCTTCTCCAATGCTGGTGTGGTTGCTGGCAAGTAGTCATCACCTTCATCCATACTTCCACTAGTGTTTGTTAGAATATCTGAAGCAAGGGGAGAAAGATCATGTGCACGGCCAAAACTAAATCCGAGGGCTATTGAATCCAGACAAGACATGGGCAAGTTGATAGACATACTTCTCTGTTCAATTGCAGATCTCCCCCCAAGACCCAAGCTCCTGCTCAAAGTTAGGTCATCTTTATTTTTACTATGAAGTTCTCTCTTATCCCCATAGACTTTGGGGTCAATAGTGAACATTCTTTCTGTTGGGGAACTGGGTTCGTCAGATGTGTCTGGTGTATACCTCTGAGCCAGGGTACTGTACCCCATTTCATGAGTATGCACATTCTGCTGCTGATTCAATTCTGTTTGTAATTCTTCCTCTTCCTCCTCCTCCTCATATTCAGGTATTAGATGACCTCTCTGATAAGGCTCATATTTACTCTCTTTAGTGTCACTTAGCTCATAGTAATCACTGCTTTGTTTCAGACCATCTGCTTTAAAGGCTTCCTCCTTCAGAGCAGAGGTTTCAAAGTATTTTGACATTCCTGATTGATCCTCCTCTTCTCTCAGTTGATGAGAAGCTGAAACACTTGTCTTATCCTCCTCAGTATCTTTTTTAACATCTTTCTCTTGAGAAGCTTCAAGAGTAGGAGTCTTCTCAGTGGTTAAACATGGTACCTCAGGGGCTTTCTCTGTTATTCTGGATAACTGAGTGCTATCAGGGTGCTCTCCTGTTTTATCAAGGGTCAGTTCATGGCTTAACTTAGCTGGGGGAATCTGTGTGCTTTGCTGCGCCTCCTTTTTCACATCTGCTGCTGCTGAGAGTCCACTTAGGTCCATTTCTTTTTCTGCTTTGAGAGTATCATGTGACTTTTTTTCTTCACTATCGTTTTCAAAGTCTTTTTTGTCTAGGGAAAGTGTCTTAACTTCAGGGTTTGCGGTAAATTTACCATTATCCAATATTTGAGCCTCCCCTTTATCATAGAAGTCATACCTTTCTTCCTCATCACTCTCATCCTTAGTCATGTCCTTTTCCTCCCCCCATGGAGGGATTTTTGGGGTGCTTGGAGTTTTCAAGCCATCTACAGTTACTGCTGAGACTTCTTGTAGAGATAATGTCCTGTCTTTGTGGATCTGTTCATCTTTGCTGAGATCTTTGGCAAATAGTTGGTCAGTGGGTTCCTGGTGTGTTTTGAAACCATCTTTGAGTGAAAGCTCCTGGGGGAGAGAAAGAGATGGGCCCAGAGGAAGTTCACTTTTGGCTGCTTTTGCCTTGGGTTCTGGTAGCAATAGAGAACTTTCACCACGGCTGATGGTACCACCTTTGACATCTTTGAGGTTGTCTTGAAATTTGATAGCCATAACTTGGTTGGTTGATGAGGGCACACTTGCAGTCCTTTCTTCCATCCTGCTCTCTTCAGGCAGTTGAGATGACAAGTGCCTTTGTTCTTGAGGAGCAGGAGGCTTAGCAGCAGGTTCTGCAAAACTGGCTTCCCCTTTCTTCTGTGAATCAGTTTTCAAGATCCATTCTGATGTAGGTGAAAGCATTTTTTCTTTGTCTTTGCTCCCTGAATCCTTTTTATCTGCAGCCTCTGTTTTTGCTGACTGTGGAACTAAGGCATCATATTTAGGTTGCTCAACAGTCTTACTGTCTTTCCCAGAGTCATGTTGCTTTGTGTCTAATGGTTCTGCTGCAAAAGGGCGTGTGCCCTCCTGGACATGGAATTCCATCTTCGTGGCTGCAAGTAAATCTGAAGTAGTTTGGATTTTATAGCAAAATTATTTAAAGCACTTACAGGCAGGCAGTCACGTGGCTTACAACATTTTAGTATGAATGATGGAATGGAAAGGGAGAAAGATATGAGCATGCAGCAATGCCATCCACCTAGAAATCTGCTTTAAAGTGTTAAATACTAGTTTCCTTTCAATATCTAAGGTTTTAAAGGGAAAATGTGAGTTGTACACATACAAATGTAAGCACTGAAATGAGATGATTTCATGTAAATTCTTTGTCTTCATGATTTGTATACAACAGCAAAGCTACAAATAACCTCGCTTCACGTAGCTTATGTTAGTTTTGTGTTAAGAAAGTCTGCAACTTCAAAGGAATCAATAGTACCTCTGTGTGTTGCTGATACTTGAAACATGAATAGTTACATGTTTCTATGTATTTTTTACATTTTTATTCTACATGCAGCCTAAACTAAAGAGATAATGCATGTAAAGGGTTTTGCAAGTTTCAGAAGAGGCTGTGTTTTTAACTGTACCAACTTATTAACACTCACTCTTTGTCAAATGACCAAAATCTCACTGCTGTGATGAAACCAGCATGTGGAAATCAGCAACAGACCTATTAATAGTCCCAGATCCTGAAGGTCTGGTCTTCAAAATGGCCAGTCACCTACAGCTGTAGCTGAAGTCAAAGAATACTTGGCATGTTTCTGGGACTCTAGATCAGGCCCTTATTAAGTTAATTTGAAACTAAAGAGGCTGATCTTATACTTTGCCACTATATTTTCAGAGAATAATACCCAGTTAAGTTTTTTTTTTTTAATACCTACTTTGTTAATCATTAATAGCTTGATCTTCTTTTAATGTCCTGTGGAAGATAATGATCCCTATTTCATTGAAATCTTCCCATAATGGAAAATATGAAGAGAGACTGCAGAATGTGGCATATCTTTCTGCGCTAACCGATAAAAGAGGTTTTATGAGTTTTTTCTAAAGCTTGTTACAACTAGCATTGGGTCAATTCTGAATTTCCTCAGATCTGATTTGAAGTCCATGGAGCCATCTTTGTGCTCTGATGAATCTGACTGTTTTCAGAACGATTAGTATCTAAGTATTGCTCATTCTTTAAATATTTGCATATATTAATACTGAGTCAAAAAAGCAACTACCGTTCTGAACTCTACAGGTAACCAAACTAGAAATCTACAACTACAGTAATTTTGCTCCTTTATGTTTTTACACTTGGTGACTAACTTGCAAACCCTATTAAGTATAAAGCATGGCCATTGGGCTGATGTCATCCTCATTTCACAGAAATTAAATAGCTAGATACTGCTTTTCTCCATGTATCCCATTGTGTCTTTTACTGTAGTGCAAGTGAGCAATACCAACAGCATCAAACCATATTCTGACTGCCAAAGGAATTCAGTGCTCTTCAGCTGGGCCATCCAGAACTCCTAAATGCAGCATTCCTTAGCTAGGCAGGGAGTGGGTACATCACTACTCCACACAAGGTGTCTTTGCACCTTGTTCCACTGGCTGAAGAGAAATACCACTAAAAGAAAAATACTGAACCCTGGTTCTTATGTACTGAAGACGACTGCAGTAAATATTTTGTTCAGAGACTAAGTCAAAACTTCACCCAGTGCACTCAATCCTAACCTTCAAAGGAAACGTCCCAGGGGAAGTGATAGAGATTTTGCCTAAGACGGGCACTCCAGCAGGGTTAAACATTTGTAATAAGGTGACACACACACAAAATAAGAGTTCTAGCAATGACTGAGGAGAGGAGGGGTGGACTGAATGGATGACAAGGGTATAAGAAGCAATAGCTTTAAGGATGCTAAACCAGAATGCACTGAAGCATACATGAAAAACCAAACCAACCAAACAAAAAACCTGCACACTGCAAATGGAAAATTTCTACAGTTTAAGCATCTTTATGTCATAGTCAAAGGCAGTAAATCTGCTGTTTGAAATAAATGCAGATGAATCTCTGCACCAAAAAAAAAAAAAGTACATAGATTAGCAATGTGACTGGCAAACACATCTGAGATGGGGAAAGAAGGCTTACACAGAGGAATAAGCTTAGCTGCAAAGCATATTTTATCATGGCAAAGTAAAAAATCGAGAATCAGCTGTAGCGGTGGGAAACCATGTTGTCATACAGCACCTACACAGCCATATTATCCACTACACACTCTTCAAGCATAATAATCAGAGCAGTCATACTAATAAATGAGAAACAGAAAATGAAGCAGCTTTGGAAAGCACTGGAGAAAGCTGGGGAAGGATTTGCTGGCAGCAAACACATGCAAATCTAAGGAGGACACATCTTCCTCTTCCTCAGCCAAGGAAGCGGGTGTGTCTTTCAGGAATGCTCCCACTGCAAAGGTCACACTGCTGAATGCCCCACTTGGCACTTCGTCTTCATGACACACTGAACCAGAATCTGACTGGCCCTCACAGAGGCCCTTTGCCTCATATGAAGGCTTAAGGGGCCTGTGCTCTTTACCCACTTACTTCCCAGGGAGAGCAGCAGGTTTCACTTCCACAGCCATCAGACTCTTTACTGGTTCTTCTTCTTGAGGATGGAAAAAGGAGGTGACATCAACACCAACACTAAACACCAAGTACACAGATGAACAGGACTGCTTTTACATAACCCTTTCAGAACTGCATTTACATAATCCTTTCAGCCCAATATTTTCGATTTAAATCTGTGAAGGACTGCCAGTACCCAGTTCATTTCAGCCACCATGGAGCTTAATTTTCCCTAGGGAAAAAAACAAACCAAAAACCTGTCTACCCTCAGACAAGCATGTTTATGCTGTAAGATGAGAGCAGAAAGTGTTTTACAGGCATACTTCTCCCAAGGATAACAGTTGGTCAAAGAGCCATTGGAAATGGAGATGGAATGGAATGATGGATTGCTCTGACAACACTAATGCATCAACGAGTTCAAAGTACACCGATATTTTTGTGATAAATGTGCTGTTTAGTCCAGTACAAGACATTCAACTGAGGTGGAAGAAGTTATGAGGCATTGATTTCTTTGCACCGACCATGGTAATACAAACTGCTGAACGCAAGCAAGTCAATCTATTTTATGAATCACAGATTTGGCAAAATACTGACAACTTTCATTGTTTTAACAGGCCTTATGCATGGCTAACAACATCACAAGATGTCTACCAAGATTCCTACACTAATGGGTTTATAAACAATTTCTCCCTTACACTGTCTGACATCTGAAATCTGTATGTGAAAATTACTATTTTAACACAAGGACTGTTTATTTTCTTTGCTATTTCCCCACTTATCCTTGGGCTCTTCATCATCAATTAAGTCAAAGAAACCATGAATGCAATATATATTTGTTCATCTTAATTTCTACAACATACCACTCAGCCTACAGGCTATTAGGATCAGTAGAGTAGAATCAAGAAGTCTTTGCTTGTGCCATGGCAGAAGAATTATTAGAAAAGTCTCTATTCCAGATTTGTACTCTTGTCATTGCTACTCAGACAAAAATTATTGTACACTATTAGTATATTAGTATTCCCTCTGATAAGAAGTCAGGATTAAATGTGAAACCTTTGATTCAGCAACATACTTAAGGAGCTGACTAGCAGCCATGCTGCAGACAACCTGATGACATCCCTGAGTTTAAAATGTGTCTCACAATGAAGTACTTAGCTGAATCAGACCTAGGACAAAGAGGTTTCAAATCTGGAAATGGCTATATCCAGCCTCTTCGTATTACAAGGGCTTCATTTTTGTCCTGAGATTGGCCCAGTGAAAACCAGACAATCAATCCTCCATTTCAGCTATGGTCTTAAAAGAGAGATTTAAGGAACATAAACACTATTTGAGGCTGAGAAAATTTCACTATGTAAAGAACAACGTATTATTAATAACACATAAAATAATTAAGATTAGATACTCTATCTTAAATGAACAGAAGCCAGAAGATTCAGAATCAGACCTAGACCAATGCCTGAGCATTATGGAAATACTTGCATATGGGCAGATTGTAAAAGCAACCTTGCAGGAGAACAGGTGTCCAGCTACAAAAGACCCTGACTTGAAAAACTTGCTTTACTTTTCCTTTTCTGATTTTATGTACTTTTGTACGTGCATCCCTCCCAATTAAAAAATGCGAAGGAAAGCTTTTTATTTTACTCTGAGCAATACTCCTTCATTTCCTGAAACACTTTACACAAAGACACATGAATAAAAATAATTACTCAAACTAGAAAGTTATCCTAGAATTAACAAAAGTATTGTGTATCTGTATTGCAGCAGACTCTTATGCCAAACAGACTGCTGGCCAGCAAGGACAGCTGTTTCACACGATAGTCTCAATTCAGAAGGAGCATCGAGTCCAACTCTCAAGTGAACAGCCTGTACAGGGATTGAATCTTGGCATTTTAGCACTGTGCTCTCACCAGCTGAGAGGATCTCAGGGTCTTGTAATGCCTATCTTTCCACTTATGATCCACCTTATTCCCTTTTTTTCTCCCCCACATAGATGTTCTGAGATTTTACACTTTCACCAGAGGCAGATGATATGACTGAAAAGGAAACTGCCCATGAACTAACCAAGCTGTTATGTACAACTACAGGCACACAGCTAAAGTAAGGCTACCCCTGTGATTTTTCTATCTTCCCACCTTCAGTTAGACATGTTGACATTAACAATCTTCAATTATTAGCTCCAATCTCTTACTGGTGCTGTTACAGTATTAAGCTGTTACTTCTGTAATTATCCCATTAATTCTGAAAACTCTGCTTTTCTTAAAATGACCCAGTGACCAGTTTCAGGGAGACAGCTCTATCTTCCTGAGACAATCCTTTAGAGGATTCAGTACTATTTTTAACTTCAGTTCCCAAGACCGAGTGCTGTGAAATGAAACATCATCTATTTCACCTTTGAGAAGTCAGCTGTTCTGTTAGTCACTGAAAAAGCTTCTCCCTTGGTTCTTCAAAAGCCCTTTTACTTTTACATAACCCCCACTGATAAAATACTACTTACTGATGTGCTCAGCTCATAGAACAGGAGGTACAGAGAGGCTTTTTTTCCTCCATGCTTGCAGTCAGCTGGCACAATGCAAATGGAGTGTGTCCACAAAACAACTGGAAATCAAACACAACCCAATATGGCCTGAAATTACCTGTGTACACTGAGGTAAAACTTATTTACTTCACCTCCTGGAGAATTAAAGTTCTTCCACAGCGATCTTTGGTATAGACATATTTTTTCCCCCATTGTGTAAACAACTGACTTACTTTCAGTAACAATATTTTGGCCTACTTTGTGTGCTGTTCTTGGCAGTATTTCTCTGGCAGAAAGAACAAATTAGCTTCCAGTTCCTTTACCCAGCTTCTCTTTTTAATTCTGCTATAAGCTAGGCCTGAAGAACAGGAGCCCTGATTTAAGTGGGAAGCAGGATTACACTGACCTCAAAGCTGCACTTGTTGCTCAAGCTGCAGCTTACCTAGACATGGAGAGACTCTTGGAGGGGTGTCACTTCCATCTGGGGAGAAAATACAACTAGGTTTCCCTCCCCAGAAGGCAGCAATCCCAGGCACATAAAGAATAGAATAGATGGCAGGTGAGCAGAGGGGAAGAGGAACCAAATGGGACCATGCTCAGTTCACCTTCATCGTGGCCCAACAAGACCTCTGTGCTCTTCACCATGGCACTGGGGTGTGTACTAGAGCAAGTATACCCCAAGCTGAACAAAGGGTGTTTATAGTACTCCTCATCTGAATTGCAGGGCTCCTCCTCCGGTCCAGACACTAAAATGGAGGGGGTCAGGCGTCTACACCACTACCTGCCGGCAGCAGGCCCACAGCTGGGGCGGTGCTGTAGCAGTCCCACCCTGCAGTCCTCAGCTCCTGTATTTACAGACACACACAGACAAAGGCTGCAGGACAGACAGACACACAGAGAAAAAATAAGACAGGATGGACATATGCTCTAGCAGCACCAGCCATTATGTCATGCTGGAGGGTGGATGACACCAGACAGGCTATGGGTTAATGCAGGATGAAGGAATGAGGCAGTTGCGTATTTTAACACATGCACCATGTACCTGGCCTTTTCTACTGGGTTTACAAACATCAGAAACCAACCCTAAGAGTAAGTGAATTTCAAAACTACACACTAATTACTTAGAAGAACACATGCTGTGCACAAACCACACCTCACAAGTCGCACTATACCCATATGTATTATACACCTTACTAACTGTACTAAAAACCTCTGAAGTGTCCTGACATAGTTGTATCCTTCATAGTAATCAGCGTTAGTGCTCAGAAGTTCAAAAAAGTTCTTTAATTAAAAAGAAAACCAGCTTACATTTTGGCCAGTGGTGGTTTTCATTGTATGTGTTTCAAAATTCCCCATTTTCTTCTTTTTCCTATAAATAAGCAGCATTTAAACAACAAAAATTCCCCTTCCCCAAATAGCTAGCTATCTTTTTTTCCTGATAAAGGCCATGAAGTGCTGCTCACAACAGTCTCTGTTAGTCCTATATTTTACGCTGTTGTCTCATGTTTCCGAAGGTG
Source organism: Lanius collurio (assembly GCA_020086605.1). Lineage (NCBI taxonomy): Eukaryota > Metazoa > Chordata > Aves > Passeriformes > Laniidae > Lanius > Lanius collurio. The sequence continues at coordinate 4,241,315 of JACBWW010000058.1, read as the reverse complement.
AACTGGCTCCCACCTCAGTGTTTGCTAATGCTTTGGAATGACAGCTTTATTCACCCATCACTGCAGCCTTGCAGAAAATCATATAATTGGGATTACACCAGCTACTGACAGTACAGGGAGGGGCAGTTTGACTTGTTTTTGCAAGACAAAGAAAAATAACACTACCCAATGAAAACGACTGGCCTACCTACCACCTCACCTGTACAACCTAGAGGGGAGACCTCTAGGAGACCTCCTGTAGGCTGAGGAGTCCTCTCATCATGAATAAAGCTATGAAAAAGTAAACATCTAGTGCTAGAGAAAAGATGTTTAAGTCCATTCTCAGTGTATGACAACTAGCAGTTTGATGAACACTGATCCACAGGGTGCCTTAAGCAGCTACAGCTGTTCCACTGGATTTTCTACCAGCTTCAAGTCCAAGCCCATACTTTATGTCCCTGGTCTTTCTCCAGGCAATTATAACTTACAGGATTTCCCCCAGATCCCCTAAAACTTTCACTCTTAGATCTAAACTACTAAGTCAGAAAGCAAGGCTTTAACACAGGCAGCATAGCAGATCTATTTGTGGGATGCCAAAACAAGCTGGCTCAGGAATGTTACCCTAACTGCCATTACCCAAGTCTTGGAAACAATTTTGATCCAAAACAATCCCCTTTATAAGAGCTCTAATGTTCTTCCTGGCAAACAACAGTAAGTTTTACGTTTCTTTCTATAGTACACCATAACAAAACATCCTGTGTGTCTTCAGAAAAAGCACCTCTGCTTTCTTCAGCAACTGGCAGCAAGTGTCATGGCATGGATTTCTTCTGCCTGGGAAAGGATTGCTGTAGGAGCAACCCATTCAGGCTCAATCACCCTCAAAAAGAAAAAAAAAAAAGAAGCAACGAATGTCAGTATTAGCAGCTTCTATATGTATCACAGTCCGGCAAAAGAAAGATCGTCCATGTTTAAGACTAGTGCAGGCACTCAGGCTGGCTGGGACTGAAGGTATGCTGTGTGCACAAAGACCACACATGGAACTCAGTTTAAGAGAACTGTATTCACAGTTTCTTTCAGGGAACAAAGAGTGCCCGAACCACTGATAGTTTAGCTGCTTCTCTTTTTAGAGGAATCCAACCCCCAGATTTGGGCGTTTATGCAATATTAAAAGAGGCAGGTGTGGAAAGATAACCTGGCAACCCACTTCTGCCAAGCAAGAAGCTCTGCAGAGCACTGCAATAGGAAATGCTAAGCACAGCGCTGTGCCCAAGCTTCGCATTTTTCCCTAGTACTTAGGATCCAGAAGCAAGGTTGCAAGGAATCATCTTGATCTACTTACAGTGCAGAACCTCTGGATTTCTTCTCCACAGAAGTATCTACAAAATTCTGTAACAGATTTGAGGGGGCTCATGGTTTGCAATAGGCAAGTTGCAAGGGGGTGAGCCTACAGTTCAAGACATGAGAGATGAGGAATCAACCCCCTCCTAAATCCAGGAAGGTTCAAAACTTCAACTCCCCCTTCTCTGCAGGGTGCCCTCATACCAGCTCACGAATTATTGAACACAAGAGCTGAAGCACTTGCCACCTCTTCAGCTGGAACTGAGACAACATGGAGAAAAGAAGGGAAGATTGATATGGTCAGAAGCTGAACACAGAGAAGGGAGATGTCCAGAAGGGGAGGTTCTCCTTCCAGCTGTGGGTTTATTTACCCACATTTATCAAGGACCTTCAAAAGCAAAATACATCAACAAGAGTGAAGGTGAAATCCCAGGACTTCTCTATACTGGTGCAAACAAGGCTATAAATTCCTTCTTTATAGGCTCTAAACAGACTGAAGGCAAGAAAACAGAGGCCTTGCCTCTGCTCCTTAACACTGCAGGAACAGACAGCACTAAAAATGCTTAATAGATGCTATTGCAATGGTCCAAAATCACCAAGACTGCAAAGCCTGGTACTGTTTGGGTCTGTTACATCTGTGGCTATTTTATAGATTTACACTGGCTTTTTATCAGTTTGAATAAAGATATTTTCAAAATTAATGCAGATAATTTCATTAACAGGATGATGTCTTCTGAAAAGGCTATGCTTTTATTTCAGCAACAAGAAAAATCCTTTTTTATTATAGTCCCTTCTAACCTTTTCCATCTCAAAGCAGCAGAAAAATCCCTAATACATTTTGAAGTCCAAGATTAAAATCACTTCTCACAAAGGCTAATTCTGCCTTACCTTCCTTGTATATTTTGAGAATGCCTTTCAAGAAGTAATTTTCACCATCAATAGCTAAATTTTCATATGATACTTGTTTCTTTTCAGTTTACAAAACATTCTTATTTGGTTTATAAAGGCTAACCTGCCTATTTTAAAGTGGAAGATAGTCCATCAGAGGCACCCTTCTATTCGCTAATGTTTAAAATTTTATGTGAAGATGTTGTTGACCATCATCAAAAGGCACAGAGCACAAAAAAAATGCCGAGAATTTAGACTATTACATCAGTCCTGCATGACCAGATACAACTGATAAAAGGATTAGAGGGTGCTAGGGAGAATTTAATTTCCTGAACAAAATGATGTTATTATAGTTGAAATAAATATAATAATTTCAATAAGGCAAAACAGTTCTCTTACCTTCTGAAGCAGTAAAAAGGGACAGGTTCATTTGAATGCTTTCCTGCAGTCAAAGCAAAGAAACCTACATCCAACTGACTCCCTTCCCTCATGAAATAAACTTGACCCACAAGCCTCTCTGTCTTTCCTACCTTTTTTTTTTTTTTTAATTTGCGTTTGCTGCATGGCTGGCCACATCCACCTTTGTCAGTCTACAATAGTGATTTCCTTCCTACATTGACTGAAGAAGTCTCTTGGATTCAAAGCAATGCAACACACACTGACAAGTGCATTAGGAAAAGCTTTTAGGAGAAGGAAAAAAAGGTCTGAGGCAGATACACCAAGTACTCACCTTTTTTGTCCAACAAATAAATAAACTGTATTTTACTAAGCAGAAAGACAGACAATGTAAAAATGCATGAGGATGGATGGCCAGATGGTATAGGAAATGGGAGGTTTAAACAAGTACAGTAAAACTAGGTCAAACCCTACTGAGGCAAACTCTTCTGAATGGGAACTTTGCCTGAATATAATGGAGAAGTCCGGCTCACTCAGGCCACCAAAAACTGAACTTACCCACAGAAAACAAGGACCATATCTTCTAATACCAAGCAGAGCACAAGGTTTTTACTACCATTTTTACTACACTGAACTGACAACACCAATATTTTTGTAAAACACAACATAATATATTTCTGGTAAAATTATTTTCAAGTTCTTTTTATTGCTTCAAACAATTTTTCTGTGAGTTCCTGTTTGAGAGCCAGACATAAATAAGAAGCTTCCAGCACAGTGCATTAAAGACTTAGGACATCACTTTTGTCCATACTTCCCTTACAAACCAGCCATCTGCTCTTAAAAATGAAGCACTGAATCAAAATCTTCCATGTCATGGAAAAGTCTCTTTTGAATAATGTTAAAGAAAATTATTTGAAAGTTATTAAAAACCATGACATTGTTTAAATCATGGAAACATCTCCCAAACTGTCCTTTCAGTGCTTGTAACCCCTCTGCAGGGTGTTATTATATTAATTAAATTCTACATGAAGGTAAAGAGAAAACCTACACTGTTGAGTGACTTGCTGAGTCATTTGCGCAGCTGGGAACTGCAGTCTGGCAGTAGATAATACCTCAAGTTGCAGAGTGTTTTGCCACCTTCCTGTGTTAGTACAACTAAGCAAAATGATTTCTGTTTGCTTAGGGGCCAATCAACAACCTCCTGTCAATTAACCAATATAAGTACTTTATAAAATCCTAAAATACATGCAAATACACAGTTGATAGAAGCAGCACACTAAGCAAAACCTAAAGTTGAGGCTAATGGAAGAACCTTGACAGTGGCCACAAGCAGAAGAACAAGCCCTTTGCCGTGATATGAAAAATCCAAAAGCATACACAGGACTAGCTAAGTGAACTATATATTAAAAAATAGTGATAAAGCTCTGGTAACAATTCTAAAAACCTTTGCTAATGCCTTATGAGTTCTCTTTTCAGCTAATAGCTTTGATTGCCACTACCTCTGAGTGATGAGTCTAGGAATTGTTGTATTATTTTTCAAACACAGAATGGGCAGATGTTTTTTAAAAACAACAACAAATCACTTATTCAAGTTCTTTATAACTGTTAGTAACCACACCCAGTAGGCCCTTCCAGTAGAGTGGACTGACAAATGTTGTTGTTACCACAGCCTGTAATTTCATTGTCTCAAAAATGACTGCATGATGGAGCATGCCTAATTGCAGTGTCCTCATAAACTAAATCAGAGTATGCCAGCATGTGAAATAGCAACCATCCACTTGCAAAATTCACAGAGGATCTGTGTTAAAATACCAACAAAGTTTGTTCAGCAGATGATAAGAAATTATTTTCATGCACTTATGTAACAAAAAGAAAGAGAAAATGCTAAAAGAAAATCCAAGAAGTAAGGGGACACATACAAATGTTACTGACATGGCAGAGTTTCACTGACAGTCACCTGGAGATTCTGATTCCCTCTTATCCCCATGATACAACTCAGTTTTAACACACTGCTCTCCCTATACTGATGGCCTTGATGCAGCAGTTTTCTTCTGTTGAACAAAGCACTCACACACATGCCTACACTGCGGCAGCTTTGCTGGGATTTAAGCCTCTGCTTAACATTAAGTCAATACATCAGTTCTTTGCTGGAGGAGATTTTAGCAGGAGGAAAATGTAGTGGACACAGGTTACTGAAACTGAACATTTGTGCAGAATAGAACAGAGATTTGCTTTTTAAGACTAGAATGTGACTGCTGCACTTTGTGTACCGAAACCCCAATACAAGCAGACACTGCATAAATTACAGGTTGGGGGCCAAAGAAATAACCCAGCTCTGAATCTCCTTGCTTTCATGCATTTAAGATTCCAAACCAAAAGGCAATGGTAATTTTAAAAATGCAGCCAAACAAATCTCAAGAAACAAAAGATGACCCATACTTAATTGTACTTTTGGTGACCACACTGGGACAGCAGACATCTTGACTCATATTGCATACAACAAATAAAAAAGTGAGCAACACTACCTGTTTCTTTAGCATGGATGTACTTAGGAGATCCCTCATCTACCTCTGTGCATGTGTCTACCTCATCTATGCACTGCAACTGGTTTGCAGATAGGGAGTTATTGCTGGGTATGTCTTATCTTTTCACATGAGACAGAACTCCACTGCAGAAAGTATCTCCATTTTTTTTTTCCCCCCCATCCTTTAGATTCATATCTCATCCCCCTGCTGACAGCTCTGCACTGAAACGTCCAGGAGACACTTACCTTCCTCCAGAACCCCAGTCTGCTCAGAAGCTGGTGATGGAGGTGGGGAAGGAGGCAGGTTGGCTGACTCTTCAACTGCTAGAAATCAAACAGTGAAAATGAGATACAGCCGTTAATTCCAGGAAGACCAATACATTATACAAGCTGCAGTCAGTTGAGTTCTGCCCAGCTGAGGAATTAATCTGATGGGGACTCATGCCTGTTGGATTTCCAGACAGACCCTTGCAGAATACATGAACTTTTGAAATTATAACAAAAGGATTTATTTTTCTGTTGTTGGTTTGTTTCCTAATGGTATGAATTATTTACAAAATTTTGGTCATAGAGCATAATATAAAAATCAAATACAAGATACTCTTTTAAATCAGTATTGCCTCTTAAAAAGCCTTGAGTCACCCAAGGCAACAACAAAAAAAGTCTGAGCACGTGGTATTACAAATTCACATCAACTATCAGGAACTAGCATCCAATCTCTTCAATCTACCTTGAGTACATAAAAACCTCCATTCTGCACACTTTTTTTTCTTCTGCTGAGTTCAAGGTTAATCACAGAACGCATGTAGATATTGCTTGTCTAAGTACGAAAGATATCAGCACAGGGAACTTATATCAGCTGTGACATAACAGTGATTCAGCTGAGCAAGGTGCAGTGAAAACAGATGCATTTGGACTGGGATTTACATTCATTCCTAGTCATGAGATCAGATGCTGAAAACAAATGATTTTTTTTTCCCCAATAATTTCAATTCAGGTATGATGAAATTCTAAACAAGATTCTCAAGTGAATTCAGCATAACCTCTGCATTTGATCTCATACCAATCACTTTGAGAATTTTTTTCTTTTAAAACAGATCCACTCCTGGGGCTTAACAAGTGTTTATAAAAAAAAAACCCAAACAAATCTGTTTTAACAGAACTGTCTTATCAACAGCACCTTTCAACAGGCCTCAGTTTACAGTTCAGGGCTTCTTTCCAAGCCCAGACAGGCCACTTTCAAAGCCCCAACAGAATTTTCCAGGCTTCCTCCTATTGATTTCAGTGTGATTTGGAAAAGACCATATGTGACTTGTCCTTAATATGTACTATCCAGGAACAGAGTATTTATAAATTCATCACAATGCATCTGACCACAAGAACTGTAACACCAACAATTGTTTATTGAAGACATACTTCTTACAATGTCTTTTAAATTACTTATCTGACTAGATGGAACTGAATATCCATTTTGCCTCTCCCAGGCCTGAGTGAAGTGATTTGGAGAACTGGGGTCTTCCATGTAAAACTGAGAACTGAGTCTCTGCAAAGAAGGGAATTACCAAGCAACACATCTCCCTGCTGCAGTTCTAAGTTAATTTCAATGAAACAAAAAACCTTGGGAACCAAATTGCTAACAAATATTCCAAATTACTCATTGAGTTTAAATCATTCCTAGGCAAGGGCCAAGCACTGCACCAAAGCAGGCAGAATGCCTGTGGGGAAAACACTGCAGGGCATTGTTTTGATTTAATCACAACGTACATGCACTCAGCAGAATCTGTCCTAGGACAGGCTTGCAAGACTTCCTTACCTCAAGATGGGGTATGTCCTTTCTCTGGCCTTTGGTGTACATATTTTGAGCTACTGCAGAAGTTTTCTGGCAAGGAGGAAGCACTTTAGGTACAAATGGCTGTATACCTACCTTCATTTATCGATAGATACACACATACACACACTTACATATTTCAGAGAGATATTTCACAGAGGCAACAGGAGGATGGAGACACAGCATGAACCACTGGCATTGTTACCATTTCCAGTATAGACTGCTGGCATTTGCTTTTATTACATGTGACTCCTTCTTCCACAATCTGCCCTTACTCTGCCTGGTTGCTCTCAGCCTGGTGTGTCACATTCCTATCTGTTTCCTGTGGGGTTGTTCCCCCTCCATCTATTCGAGCAGTTACCACCCGACCAGCAAAGCCTTACTTTCTTCTTATATACCACTCTATCTTTGCCTCTTCAGACATTAGAGGCATTAAAAATCCTTCATGTTGTACATGGCTGAATGCAAACAGTTCCAATCAACATGATGACAAAACCCTACAACCAAACATACCCATGGCTGCGCTACTCCGGAGTCAGAAACAAGGTTGAGAACCGTTAGAGCAAACAGAGACTGAGACATTCACAGGGCCAAGAAGAACTGGGAATACAAGGATCCTGCCATAATCCTGTGGTTCCAACATTTATCCAGTGGTGGCTACGGTTTACCCAAAACCATACTGACCTGAATACACAGCTGCAGCTGCATTTTTTAATATACATAGAGACATTTGAAGACACAAGGATACCTGGAACATTCTTTGTTTCATTTTACCTAAAGGTAGTGATCCAGGCTGATCTTTGTGCTGGACTTCTTTTTCCTGTTCATCTTTCAGGACTGCTACAGCTTCAGCTGTTACTACTTGTACTATCCTCGCAGACACTTCTTCTGCAGCAGTAGCAAAGTCAGAAAAAAAGAAAGAAAAGCATGCTTATCAGAATGGTGTTTTAAAATCATAAAGATTAACTTAAACAATAAAAAAGCAGAGGCTGACTTAATCCATTTTTAGAAGGTAATCTTTTTTCCTGAAATGTAAGGAAAACATTAAAAATAAAAGAGAAGGACCAGATATTTTAAAGATTCAGTGGAAAGTGCCAAGTATTTATAAAAATCAGGAGCTTGCTATAAGCAAGATGCACAAACCATCATTATTTAATGTTCTTTCTATTAGGGACAATATGCAGCAACTGCAATATTTTGAGACGATCATCTATTAAATGTCCAGAAAAATTTTCGTATGTACTGTTTTGCAAACAGGGGTAGAATGGACAGCTGAGTAATGGAATTTCTTGACATTTAATATGTGAAGTTATCTGCATTCTAATATGCCCCTTGAATGCTAATTCCTCCTCAGCAGCACACAGTATGCATTAAAAGCACGTCCCAGAAAGCCATCTACGCTGATGAGGGCCTTGAAGGGCCAAATAACATTCCTGCATGATTAAAATCATTACTTCATCTTTCTCACCTCTTTTAAGGCTGCTACACAAAGTTTTATTTAAACAGTAGGTCTGAGTATCATGCAGAGGGATTGCAGAGGATAACATTTTTTTGGTGGAATGGTCTCCTTGCTGCTGGGCCCCAGCATGCTCTGTGCATGGAGCTAGCTCAGGCACTGCGTGCTTGACAGAGCTGGGTGCCACAGAACTCATGCTTTGCTCTTCCCCACTGCCCTCAAGGTGTAGCACACCTGAGAAGGGCTGAGGAACTGGCTGCTCTGGTGAGCAGAGAGTAATAATAGGACTACTCAAGGAGTGAATTCTTCCAAACTGAGAAACTGTGTCTCAGCTCAACTCCAGACCCACTCGAAGGTGCAGTGAAATGTCATCAGGCACACAGCTGCATGTGGAAGCAACAAGAGAAGTTTCCTGCCCTCTGGAAGTTCAGGTACCTTTGATGTAACAAATCAAGATCTTAAAGGTTGATCCCACAGAATTCAGAGAAAAACGGGTTTGTGGTTCTTACCTGTAAATGAGTCTGCTCTCCCTTAGTCATTAATCAATATATTTCTCTCTCTCAGCAAAACTCAGTGGAAATAAACTCCTTCCCTCTCCAGCTATATCCAAGTGCTGTCTGAGAACTGTTCCCAATACATATGGAGCTGAGCCCTGGGGAAGGCCACAAGCTGCACAGTCATAACCCACCAGCTGCACAACTGGGCACACCTGGGAACAGAGCAAAACTTCACTGCTTCTCCAGGCCTTGTGTGGAGATAGAGGTTTGTATCGGCAGATGTCAATACACCCTGCTCTTGTGAGAGTGCCCATTAATCACCATCCTGAGGGAAGGAATAAAAGCTCTGCTCACCCATTACCACATCCTTCAGGCAAGAACTGGCTGGGAAGGGTAAGTATGTTTAAATCAATGCCCTACAGGTAACTTCAGAATCACCATGCTGACAAGGGACTGTCCATTAGATTAATAATGATTTCTTTTCACAGTTACTCTTACAGAATTCCCTTGTACTTTTAATGTGAAGCTATTCCTCTTAATTTGGGCTTTAGAAGAGCCAATAGTTTTCCCCAAAAAACATAGAAGTGAATTACTTGACTTTCACAGCCATGCTTGTCTAAAACCAAAGTGCTAGGTTAATCTTTCTTTTACAACAATTTAATGAGATATTAAAAATCCCCACCCATTAGCAAATAACATTCCTAATTGTTGCTGTTTATACCTTATAATTCACTGCACTCCTGGCTGGTCACCTGGAGGGCAGTGACTGCAACAGTTCCATTGGCTGCTGCCAACGGCAGAAGTAGATGGATGAATATGCCAGAATAACTACCAAGTAATGAAAAAAAACCCCAAGTTAATTTGAAAAACATGAATTTGAAAAAACATTTGAAATACATGAATATAAACTTGCCAAGGATAAATTCAGATTAGAAATCTAAAGATGCTGCTTTCCTACGGTCAGGGATGGTTCTGGCAGCCTTCCACATTAGAAGAAATAAATCAAGTGTTTTTTTCAGATGAGATCAATATAGTTATGAAATGGACTATGTATGATATAGGTGCCTGTAGGAGGGGGAGACTACAAATAGTAGCTCTAGTTCTCTGTTCTTCAACTCAACAACACATCCCTAGTATGAGATGATACTCCCCTTTGTGGTTAAGTAGATCAAATTGAGCACCATAACCCCATCAATCGAGTCATGTATGTGGTCAGTCCTATAAATCAAAGAAGAGGGATATTGATTTAAAGCCTAGCAATCTTCCCAGTTGCCTTTAAGGGCCTGTACATCATTTTGGGGCTTCACACCTCATTTTGGACTGCTTCCACACCTGCTGGTTTCCGGGGGTGCTTCTCACCACCTCTTGGCTCCTTCCTCTCATGAGAAACACAAAACAGACACTTCCCAGACCCTCTCACATGGTGCTGCTGCTGCATACCAGTGGACTGGACACAAATTTGGAATCCTTACAAGTCCTGACAGCTCCCTGTGTTGTGAGGCACACACAGCTTGCAAGGCACAAGTGATTCTGGGAAAACCTATGAGAACAAACCTGCAGCTTGGCCCATCCTCCTGCAGCCACGTGGCACCCTCCCCACACCATGGCATGCTGCAGCACCTTCTATCTGTGGGAAACAAACTGCTTTTTCAGAAAGCATCCTTTGATACGTGGTATATCTCTGTTCAGATTCTACTCTTTCAGAGCAGGAAAGAGCATTGCGCGGACAGCTCTGTTGAGCATGGAGGACAGCACACAGCTTCACTGAATGCCAGGGCTACAGAAGACCCTGCACCAATTCCTGCCACCGCTTCACATCTGGAGGATGTGACACATCGCCCTCCTGTCAAAATTTCTGCCAAGCTACTAATCACAACACCACTGACAAAAGCAACATCATCAAGACTATACTATTGGCTCAGATGAACAAATCAAGATTCAATGAGAAAGGCTGTTAAAAGAATCAATTTTTGAAGCTTGTGTTCACATGAAAATTTTAATGAAAGGCTCCAATAATTTCTGATATTGAATACACAAATGTATATCAGATTTAGTGCCCTAGAGCATTTCCAAAGGAAATCCACTCGGTCAACTGCTTTCCAACAGCCAAGCAACTGCAACTCTCCTCCCAGCCGGGTTAAGACAAATCCTTATTAAAAACTGCCTCCTTTGTAATAGAATCTATACTTGTTCCCATCCAGCCTGGTTCTCTAGTGCAAATGGGCTCTACAAACCCGGAAGACAGTTCTCACCCTCTCAGCTCTCTTCCTGATTTAATTTGCTTGGGATGGAGATAATGTTCCACAGCGAGATATGTCTGAGGGGGAAAGGTTGTCTCCTGATAAATAGAAATTTCTATTTCAGGCTACACAAAATAAGTAAATAAAAATACAAATGGCCTCTGGGCTTGTGGGTTTTTTTCAGTGTGTTTTGTTTGGCAGTGTTCTTTAATCAGGAAAGGCTTCCTTCTGAACACTCTGCTGATGGATATTTTGGGTGACATGGGAGGCATGGGCAGTTCATCAGAAGAAGTGCTTTTGCTGTACATGACTGCTGCAAAAGGACAGACGTTTCTTTATTAATGGACACTATAAATAGAATATCCTGTGGGTAAGTCAAATCCTCACAGGGCTGCTATTGAGACTTTTAATAGTTTTCTTACGGTTCAGTTAAAGTTCAAGGCAGCCTAATGATAAAGAACAAACAAACAAAACATCTTCCCCCCCCCCCCCCCAAAAAAGGAGAGTTAGGCAATTTGGATGCTAGGCTATGTATTCATTAGACATGGTTTTGCTTGTAGACATTTACTTTCCCTCTTTTTAAACAGGTAGACTCTATCTGACTCTACTTCATACCACAGAAATGGCACTAACATACAAATTACAACAAATGGATTTCTTTCTTAAAGGCAATAAGGAGCATGGCTTTACCTTAGACTCCACAAAGAACAGCAACATGCCTTCTCTTTGCATTTTGTGGAGAGTAAAATGCTGCTCCTTTTTACCAAGATGTCAGCTGTTCATGATCCAGGACACAGACAGAGCTTCACAGCTTGATTTCAGGGAATACAGTACCCTAAAGTATAGGCAATCCTTGAATGGGATGTCCATAACAGAGAGAAAACATAGTGAAAACCCCCATAATGAACTCTCCAAAGCTCTGACAGGGAGTAGGCTGAGGTGAGAGGCCAGGGGCTTATATACTGGGACAGTGGTTTTGCTACTCTCTCAAAGGTCACTTCACACCATGCTCCAACAGGGCCACCAGGTCAGTTCTGCCCAGCTGCTGCCAGTGCCACGGCTGCTCTGTGGCAGCAACAGAAGACTCTGCCCTGCTGAGAGGACGGAGTCCTGTCTGGGGCACTACACTAATTTAAACCAAAGTTAAAACTCAAACGAATTAAGCACTCTGTGCTCCTGGTTTTGGAAGTCATCCCAATTCTTCTATAAACCCCAGTATATCAAAACAGGAGATCTAGAATCTCCCTGTCCCAGAGATGACTCAGGGACACAAAACCCTTTCCAGAGAACTAAGATGCACAGGGGATGCGGAACAAGGCACTGATGGTATGAGGAGTCACAGTGTTCCCTGTTTGCTGGGTTTAGGAGGCCTGCTGCCTCCAAAGGCTGCTGCCTTCCTCCCAAGTACATCCAGAGGCACAAGAGTTGCCCAATCCCCACCCCAGCCACTCCAGCACTGAGATTTATACTGAAGCAGGCATCATTCAGACACTCCCTCCAGATACCTAAGGCCCCCTTCCTTAATAGAGACTCGACAGGGGTTGTCAAGTGAGGTTACATACTGAAGACTGGCTACAGCACGATCCAGTACCTGGGATCAGATCTTGTACAAGGCCAAGATGTAATTTCAAAGCTCTCCTTCATTCCTTATTGATCCTGCTGCATTTGTCAATGGATTGCAGATGTCTCCATTGGCACATTATCTACAATACTTCTATTTCCCACGATGCCTTTCCATTACATTAACTTTTATAACAGACATGCTTACCAGCCCAAGAGACAGATACACAGATGGTGGCAAGAGTCTTTTAAAACAGGTGTCTGAGCTCTCAGGTCCTGACATAAATATTCCCACAAAATAGTTCAATAAAACAGCTTTTTAAAAAATCTGCAACTATAAAGGGAAGGGCAAAAATCAGATCTGTGAGACATCTTCACAGTGATGTGTGATGTCTCTTCTTTAAGTGCCCTTTCAATGGTTTTCCTTTAGCCTCTAGCACTTTTTCCTCTTTTTATTCCAACCGACCACAACCTCAGGCTCAATTCATGGAGAAGCTGAGTTTGCTATGAAGACCATGACTTAGGTGAAACTGTTCCGATGTTTGTTTCTGACAGCCCTCATCCAGCAGTGCCTTTTATGTTCTCACTCTCCCCTATCCCTCTGTGCAATGCAGTATGATCATTCTGAGGACTGGTTTTGACAGGAGACACTGCCTATGGGCAGACCTCACAGCCTCTCCCTGCCTCACAGATAAGTGACTGGCACTGATGCAAGGATCCTGCTGGCAGAGGAACTGGGAGCTGGTACAGCTAGCCCTGAGAACAGCCTGGTCATCACCTCATATAACAGTGTCAGTGATTTCTCTGGCCAGAGCTGCTCCGATCAGACCAGTGTCTCCTCAGCTGTTCTCCTTTCCTGCCTGTAGTCACCTGTTTTTCATTACTGCCATTCAGCCAGATCACTCAGCCCACTTATCTATTGCATCTTCCCACCTTGCGAACACATCTCACAGTAACAAGGACATCTCCTCCTAATAAATAAAGTCATTTAACATCCCCACAATTTCATCAGGATAGTATTCCCAGACTGGAGCAGCATCACTCCTCCCACCTTCTGGCAACAGCTCTTCCCAATGCCACTAGGGTGGCAGCAAGACCTTGAGTTTGCTGTGGCCACAGAAGATGCCACCTGGTTTCTGTAAAGCATAACTTGTTTAAGGCATAAACAAAGTTTAACACACTTGAACTGTATGGCACAACAAATACTCCAAGAGAAAATCAAAGAAAAGGGATAATAGGAAGGAGGGACTGAAAGGAGACTGCAAATTGTGTTAAAACTTCACACACATTCACTGTCACCCCTCAAACACCTATCAAGAAAAAACAGTGAGCTCTGTTAAAGTAAAGGTTAACTAATACTCCTGGAGCACTGAAGCTAAAGAAGGTATTACCAAAAGTTGCAATCACATGAAAAGGATAAAATAATGTTTCATTAATTTTGTGGCATTTTAGGGAAAGAACAGTGTCCTGGGTTGCAGTGTATTCTATTACCATCCTCATGAGCTGTTGAAACCAAGTGTTTCCTGGCCTGCCTATCTTTCTGTTAATGGCCCATCAATGCTCTGCAGCATGACTCAGAGATAACTCCCTCTGGATTATCTTCTGTTAATGGCCCATCAATGCCTTGCCTCATGACTCATCATCCCATTGTGAGATGCTCCACCCAGAGGGAGGAACCAAGCATTCCCTCCTGGATATGAGTTTCTGAACACCACAGAAAAGCTGCCCTCTGGATTCCCAGAGGACAGGAGCTACACAGCCACCACTGGACCTTCTGACAAAGAGCAGCCGCTTTCTACAGGATCACTGCTTCAACCACATCCACCACTTCAGGAGGACTGCAGCCACCATCTTATCGGACTGCTACCACCTCCCTGACTAACAGGGTGTCAGGTTGTATCCAGACTCTGTCAGTTTAACCCAGTGTTTTCTGCATTTATTTTTATTTCCCTATTAAATTTTTATTCTGACTTGGTGCCTCCCACTGGTTTGTTTTCAAACTAGTACATTTTTTTGGCACCCAACATGTGGCCACGGTGCTGAGAAAAGTCAGAATTACAATTTTGTTTTGTAGAAGCCACCCACTCACTATGATGCTAAACATGCTAACATGGGTCTTGTACGTAGCTCTCTGTATTTTTTTGCACATGGGGAACTACCGGATGGTGGTAATGCTCCTGTGTAGACCAGGGTATGGTATAAAATTTGCTTTATTGGTCTGTTATGCCTACTGCATGATAACCTCCGAGGCAATGAACATAATTTGGAAGATACTCTCTATTTTGTCTGCTTGTCATACTCTAGGCTGCTACATCTGGGGCTTCAACAATCGCACCCAGCTCCTGGGGGGAGGATTAAGGAATGTTTTTTTCTACCCTGTCAGGCCTGACACAACAGTTTTTGAAACTATTGAGTTCCCTCTGGATGTCAAAGAAGGCATAATTTTGCTGTTGGTTCTGCTTTGCCTTCTCTGTACAGCCTGCACCGTGTACACCAGGCTGAGAAACAGAGCTATGGCACAGCATCCTCAGGATGAGAGGAAAAAAAGAGCAGAGCAACAAATACCATGTCTATACAGACTGTCACAAAGAAGAAAGGAACCAAAAGCAAAGCAACAGCATCCATGTCTACGATGACAGACACAGAGAAGAAAGAACCCAAATGCAAAGCAACAGTGTCCATCTCTACACAAGCTATATCACAGAGGAGAAAGAACCCAAACGCAAAGCAACAGCGTCTGTGTCTATGCAGACCTTCCCAGGGGAGAAAGAAACCAAAGGCACTGTCAGCTTCTCCACACAAACTGTCACCAAACCAGAACAGCCTAAACCGGTACCAGTTGCCCTTGTTCAGAAGAAGAAATCATAGTCTGCATAGTGACTGATGAGGATGCAGCAGGACCTTCACACCCAGCAGAAGAGACAGAGCCAGAGATCATCACTCAGTCGCTATCTCTGGGTGAGCTGTGTGACCCGCAAAAGGAATTCACCATCCAGACGAACGAGTCCATCCTGACCTGGCTGCTCTGCATCTGGGACGCTGCAGCCAATGGCACCATTCTGGACAGAAGTGAGGCCAAGCAGCTGGGATCTCTGTCCTGCGATGTAGTCATTGACCAGGGGATCGGGAGAACTCAAGAAACTCTCAGCCTCTGACGGCAACTGCTGACAAATGTAAAGGAAAGGTACCTTTGTAAAGAAGACCTCCAGGTGCACCAAGGAAAATGGAGCACAATGGAACAAGGTATCCAATGCCTGAGGGAATTGGCTGTGCTGGAAATAATTTTCTCGGAAGATGAGAGATTTCCTAAGAGCCCGGAAGGTGTCCAGTGCACATCACAGATGTGGCTGAGATTTGCACATCTTAATCAGAGATGTACTCCCATTACCTGACAATGCTGCAATGGAGGGAAGGCAAGGACAGGGTGGGGGTCTTGGTCAACAAACTGAGGATTTACAAGGACACTGTCACAGCCCTGTTTCACACCCATGTCTCATCTGTAGAAACAAGGCTGGCTGAGCAAGTCTGGAGCTTGATTGAAGAGGGCCATCAGAAACTGAAAAAGGAACTCAAGGAAGAGACTTACCACATCCTGCCAGAACCAACAAGAGTCTCTGCCATTAGGAGCAGATATCCCCCAGCCAGGGAGAGAGGATACACTCCACGAGGTAACCTCTGTTTTTTCTTCAGCAACGTGGAGAGGACATGAATAAATGGGATGGAAAACCCACCTCCTCCTTAGCAGCCCAGGTACATGAACTAAAAAGAGGGACAATTACCACAAGAAGCTCATCCAGAGTCAATGCTGCTCAGGTCTCTCGTGCGCAGAACTCCAGACAGTATGGGAATATGACCGATCCTCTTGAAGGTACCTCAGGAGCATACTCACCAGAGGGGAGCAATCTGTACCATGACCAATATAGAGGTCTATAGAGAGGCCTTTCCTCTAGCCAGGCAGAGGAAAGGGATAATCAGGTCTTTTGGACTGTGTGGATCCCATGGCCTGGCACATCTGGCCCTCAAAAATACATGACTTTGGTTGACACCGGCGCTCAATGCACTCTGATGCCATTGAGGTATGTGGGAGTGGAACCCATTTCTATTTCTGGGGTGACAGGAGGATCCCAGCAGCTGACTGTACTGAAGCTGAAGTGAGTTTAATTGGGAAGGAGTGGCAGAAACACCCCATTGTGACTGGCCCAGGGCCTCATGCATCCTTGGCATAGACTTTCTCAGAAATGGATATTTCAAAGACCCAAAAGAACGTTGTTGGGCTTCTGGGGCAGCTGATGTAGAGACAGAAGATCTCAGACAACTGAGTACCTTGCCTGGTCTCTCAGATGACCCCTCTGCTGTGGGACTGCTGAGAGTTGAAGAACAACAAGTACCAATTGCCAGAGCAACAGTGCATCATCAGCAATACTGCACCGACAGAGACTCTGTGGTTCCTGTCCATGAGATGATTTGTAAACTGGAGAGCCAAGGGGTGGTCAGCAAGGCCCATCCACCCTTCAACAGCCTTATATGGCCAGTGCGTAAGTCCAGCGAAGAATGAGACTGACAGTGGATTACCATGGCCTGAATGAGGTCACGCCACCACTGAGTGCTGCTGTGCCAGACATGCTGGAACTTCAGTACGAGCGAGAGTCCAAGGCAGCAAAGTGGTACACAACCATCAATATTGCCAGTACTTCCTTCTCCATTCTTTTGGCAGCAGAGTGCAGGCCCCAGTTTGCCTTCATCTGGAGGGGTATGCAGTACACTTGGAACCAACTGGTGGAAGCACAGTCCCACCATCTGCCATGGACTGATCCAGGCTGCACTGGAAAAGGGTGAGGCCCCAGAACATCTGCAGTACATTGATGACATCACTGCATGGGGGAACACGGCATCAGAAGTGTTTGAGAAAGGAGAGAAGATCATCCAGATGCTCCTGGAAGCTAGCTTTGCCATTAAGTAGAACAAAGTCAAGGGACCTGCCCGATAGATCGAGTTCCTGGGAGTAAAGTGGCAAGATGGACGACGTCAGATTCCCACTAAGGTCATCAATAAAATCACAGCGATCTTTCCACTGACCAACAAGAAGGAAACACACAATTTCCTAGCTGCTATAGGCTTTTGGAGAATGCACATTCCTGAGTATAGCCAGATTGTGAGCCCTCTCTACCTGGTCACCCTCAAGAACAACAGTATCCCCTGGGGCCCTGAACAGCAACAAGCCTTCACCCAGATCAAGCAGGAAATCACTCATGCAGCAGCCCTTGGCCCAGTCAGGACAGGACCTGAGGTGAAGAATGTGCTCTACTCTGCAGCCAGGAGCCATGGTCTGTCCTGGAGCCTTTGGCAGAAGGTGCCTGGTGAGACACGGGGCCGACCACTGGGATTCTGGAGCCGAAGCTACAGAGGGTCTGAAGCCAACTACACCCCAATAGAGAAGGAAGTCTTGGCTGCCTCTGAAGGAGTTCAAGCTGCCTCAGAAGTAATTGGCACTGAAGCACAGCTGCTTCTGGCACTGTGACTACTGGTGCTGGGATGGATGTTCAAGGGAAAGGTTCCTTCCATGCATCACGCCACCGACACCACATGGAGCAAATGGATCGCCCTCATCACGCAGCAGGCCCATATTGTAAACCCGAATTGCCCTGGGATTTTGGACATTATAACAAACTGGCCTGAAGGTGAGACTTTTGGATTATCTTTTGAAGAAGAGGAAGAGCAAGCGACCCGTGCCGAGGAAGCCCCACCATATAATGAGCTACCGGAGACTGAAAGATGATATGCCTTCTTCACTGATGGTTCCTGCCGAATCGTAGGTGTTAGCCGGAAATGGAAAGCTGCATTATGGAGCCCCACACGATGAGTTGCACAAGCTACCGGGGAATAAGGTGGATCGAGTCAGGCTGCAGAGTTTAAAGCAGTCCAGATAGCTTTGGATATTGCTGAGTGGGAGAAGTGGCCAAGGCTCTATCTGTACACTGACTCGTGGATGGTACTTAATGCTCTGTGGGGGTGGTTGGAGCGCTGGAGAAAGGCCAACTGGCAGCACAGAGGGAAGCCCATTTGGGCTGCTGAGATTTGGCAGGACATCACCACCCGAGTAGAGAGGCTGACCGTGAAAGTTCGACATGTGGATGCACAGGTACCCAAGAGTTGGGCTAATGAAGAGCATCGCAACAACGAGCAGGTGGACTAAGCTGCCAAGGTGAAAGTATCACAGGTAGATCTGGACTGGCAGCACAAGGGAGAATTATTCCTAGCTTGTTGGGCCCATGATGCCTCTGGTCATCAGGGGAGAGATGCAACATACCGATGGGACTGTGACCAAGGGGTGGACCTTAGAATGGACAGCATCTCACAGGTCATCCACAGTTGGGAGACCTGTGCTGCAATCAAACAGGCCAAGCAGGTGAAGCCTCTGTGGTATGGTGGACGATGGTCAAACTATAGATATGGGGAAGTCTGGCAAGTTGACTACATCACCCTTCCCCAAACTCACCAAGGCAAGCGCTACATGTTGACCATGGTGGAAGCAACCACTGGATGGATGGATGGAGACCTACCCTGTGCCTCATGCTACTTCCTGGAATACCACCTTGGGCCTGGAAAAGCAAGTCCTGTGGAGACGTGGCACACCTGAGAGGATGGAGACAGACAACGGGACTCATTTAAAGAACAGCCTTATAAACACCTGGGCCAGAGAACACGGTATCAAATGGATATATCATATCTCTTATCATGCACCAGCTGCGAGGAAAGTTGAACGCTGCAATGGACTACTTAAAACCACCCTGAAGGCACTTGGTGGGGGGATCTTCAAAAATTGGGAAGCGAACTTAGCAAAGGCCACCTGGATTGTCAATACCCGAGGGTCCATCAGTCGAGCTGGTCCCACCAAGTCTGAACCCTTGCACACAGTGCATGGAATTGAGTCCCTGTGGTACACATGAGAGGCATTTTAGGAAAGACTGTTTGGACTAATCCCATCTCAGGCAAAGGCAAACCCATCCGTGGGACTGTGTTTGCTCAAGGACCTGGTTACACTTGGTGGGTAATGCAGAATGATGGGGAAACTCATTGTGTACCACAAGGAGACCTTATCTTAAGTGAGAACTCTATGAAGATTTTCACTATATATATATATATATATATATATGTGTATGTGTGTAGAGTTTAAGGAAGGTATTGATTTGGGATGATGGTAATAGAATTAAGGGGTGGATAATGTCCTGGGTTGCAGTGTATTCTACTACCATCCTTATGAGCTGTTGAAACCAGGTGGGGCAGTGTTTCCTTGCCTCCTTCCTATCTTTCTGTTAATGGCCCATCAATGCTCTGCAGCATGACTCAGAGATAACTCCCTCTGGATTATCTTCTGTTAATGGCCCATCAATGCCTTGCCTCATGACTCATCATCCCATTGTGAGATGCTCCACCCAGAGGGAGGAACCAAGCATTCCCTCCTGGCTATAATCTGAGATTCCGAACACCACAGACAAGCTGTCCACTGGATTCCCAGAGGACAGGAACTACACAGCCACCACTGGACCTTCTGACAAAGAGCAGCCGCTTTCTACAGGATCACTGCTTCAACCACATCCACCACTTCAGGAGGACTGCAGCCACCATCTTATCGGACTGCTACCACCTCCCTGACTAACAGGGTGTCAGGTTGTATCCAGACTCTGTCAGTTTAACCCAGTGTTTTCTGCATTTATTTTTATTTCCCTATTAAATTTTTATTCTGACTTGGTGCCTCCCACTGGTTTGTTTTCAAACTAATACAAACAGAGTAGAGCAAAAGGATTAGCTACATGTATACTTGCAGAATTGTGAAAACAAAACAATTTCAGTCAAGATGTGCCTGTCAGAATCCTCAGCGGGATTCAGAGCAGTTTCCAAGGTAACCAGCACTAACTGTTGGCACAGTTGAATTGAGTCAACAACAAAAGCACAAAGAACCCTGCACTGCACTGTGAGGCAAAACAGCCGATGTATTCCTGCAGAAAGATACAAAATGGCTATTTGCAATCTTTGAAGATTTGAAAAGCAAACAGGACCTATGGATTTTTTCCCCTCAGGAACTGCAATTCCAAGTGCAGCTGGGCTATAAACCAAATAACTACTAGATTTGTTTAGAAGCATTAGCCAGTCCCCTAAAGACAGGTCCTGAATTCATGCACAGCTCTCCTGGAAGCTTGTGGATTACTTGTTTTAGTCAAGACCACTGATATGTTGGGGGAAAAAAAAAGACACGGGCATCACTCAGTGACATTTGAGGTGTAAAAACCAAAGATATATCTTGGACTTGATCACTGGGATCATGACAACTCTAAATGCTGCCTTTTTGCATGCAGATTAAAAGACAAATGTACGGCAGGAATCAAAGAAGTACAATTGAGTTATATAAACCCCCATAAATGCCGAAAGATTAGTGCTTGAGATTGAAGAAAAAAGCCATAACATAGCGTCACAGAATTCAAATATTGGCTTTCAAACTACTTTTGTGAGTATAAATATTTTGCTGAAAGCAGGGCCTTGATCTGGGTGTTGGCAATATTAACAATAATTGGCAGGAAGTACGAAGGCAAACAATAAGAACATCAGGTTTTAAATTAAATGCAGTCACAACACCACTGACAAGTATAATTTCCCCAATAAACTCATTGACTTTAAGCTACTGCAGCATCCATGAGAACAGTGACAGATTAATCATCAGGATTCACCAGCTAACCAACAGAACAGGCCAGAAAAGGTCTGTGTTTTGGGAAAGAAAGTTTTGATGGTTTAATCCATTGGATCCCCAAGGTATGAACATTCAGATCATCGTTTGGGAAAGATGTATTGCAGTCATTGTGTGAGAAGAGCAGGAATAGGTGAGCTACAGCTGAGTCTGGCACAGCAGTTCATACCCTGGTGAACCCCACTGCAATGCACTACACGTCTGTGTTTTGGGGTATTCAACAGCCCCTCCTATGTTGTCTTGAAACTCTAGATTGTAAGTCTGAACTACCACTATCCAGCTTCTTAACGCCTTTGGACTTGATGATCTTGGAGGTCTTTTCCAACCTTAGTGACTATGTGATTCTTGTGTGGTCTGCTTTATATCAGAGTAAATCTGGTGCATAGCTGGAGTTCTGGCTTCAGCTGAGCAGTGTTGGCCTGGCTGTGCTCTGGTACAAACACAAAGCTGGAGAGTGGCTTTCCTGGTATACTAGTTTGAAAACAAACCAGTGGGAGGCACCAAGTCAGAATAAAAATTTAATAGGGAAATAAAAATAAAAATAAATGCAGAAAACACTGGGTTAAACTGACAGAGTCTGGATACAACCTGACACCCTGTTAGTCAGGGAGGTGGTAGCAGTCTGATAAGATGGTGGCTGCAGTCCTCCTGAAGTGGTGGATGTGGTTGAAGCAGTGATCCTGTAGAAAGCGGCTGCTCTTTGTCAGAAGGTCCAGTGGTGGCTGTGTAGCTCCTGTCCTCTGGGAATCCAGTGGACAGCTTGTCTGTGGTGTTCGGAATCTCAGATTATAGCCAGGAGGGAATGCTTGGTTCCTCCCTCTGGGTGGAGCATCTCACAATGGGATGATGAGTCATGAGGCAAGGCATTGATGGGCTCATTAACAGAAGATAGTCCAGAGGGAGTTATCTCTGAGTCATGCTGCAGAGCATTGATGGGCCATGAATCAGAAGATAGGCCAGAGGGAGGAGGCAAGGAAACACTGCCCCACCTGGTTTCAACAGCTCATAAGGATGGTAGTAGAATACACTGCAACCCAGGACACATGGACACTCTCAGCTGCTCTGCAGCAGTCAAGGAAGCAGCAGGGAACCTCCGGCTGCCTGTCCTTGGATTGCTTCCACATGTTCAGTGTGTATATCTGTTCCCTCGCTCTGACTGAATTTTCCTGATCACTTTCTTCAGTGGGAGTTGGACACATAATCCAAATCCCTAAGGCACACAGTGCAAATTCTAAAGCGACCCATTCTAGGAGCCAGGAGCCATTCCGAAAGCTCCAGTGAGCCCCTTCCTCCAGCTCCCTAGCACGTTCATTACGCAGAGACCTCTGCCACGCTGTCTAGTAGCTGTAGAACAAAACACCAAGGGATCAGTCTCCTCCTCAGCCCCCCTTGCAATATGTAAATCTGTTAAAAAAGAGTCATACCGCTGTCAGTATAATGATGCAACACTTTAAAAATGAGGCCTCATTACTGCAATACTCGTTTCCTGTGCATCCCCTGAGTCTATCTTCTTAAGTCTACTGCCTGGAACAAAATATTTACTGTAAGCATTTCCCAGCCAAATTAGAGGTGGGAAAAGCTATTAGTTTTGTTTTGTCTGTTGCATGGGCAACACAATTTAGAGCTAACATACAATATTGAAGCTGACAACACCAGACCCTCAGCCAGGGTAAGTCAGTAATGTCTCACTGACTTTCCTGGGACTTGGTATCAGCTCAAAACAACATCTGCACACACAAAGCAGCTATATTTTTCCCCAAAGTATTAACTCCCTAGGACTCACACAGAAGAAACCACTTTGGCTTCAAAACAAAGAACTAGATATTTTATCCTTTGAATGTGAATAAATACACATAATGGGTAACTCACTTCAAAAACAATATTAGTTTTGGACTCCAGCACAAGTTAACATTTTAAACAAACTGACTTTTAAGAATATCTGCAGAAGTCAATGAAGCATCACCTACAGCAGGAGGTGTTCCATCCCTTAAGGTTCCTTTTTAGCTCCTTTTGGGATTATTTTAAATATTTTTACAGTGTTTTCTGTGATCTTTTTTTAAAAGGATTCACAGCATGGTATAGAAACTTGATGGATTTAAATTTAAAATTAACATTAATCTGTGCACATATTGTGTGGGATTAAGTCATGCCTGGTCAGGAGAAGACTGAAGATCAATGTGTCAATGCCAACAGAATGCTGGTTTAACTCTTATGGGGATATTTAACACATAGAATGCAGCATTGCCACGCTCTGCTCACCTTAGTGCTCATGCTGTTGGTCCAGCCCAGCTCTGCACTGCAGAAGCAGCAGCTGCATGGCTGATCTCTTCTAAGCTCTCCTTCCCAGTCCAGCCTGCACCTATACCAAGGCAGGTGTGTTTCTCCTGCCAATGCAGGAATGGTGCTCCTTCCAAAGGAGCATGTGCAAGTGTCCTCACAGGCAAGCAGAGCTGAATGTGCCCCATGTCATATACAGATTAACGCAGTCCCACAGAGGCTGTGCTGTGGATGGACTTTCAGAGCAGTTTTCAGACAAGCTCAGCAGTTCTCCCATCTCTTGCCCTCTTTTCTGGCACTACTTCAGCTGAAGGGAGTCTTGCCTCTGACCAGGACTCATCCCTGAATGCTCACACAGCCTGCTCCCGCCCGCTGCCTTCCCACGCTTGGAGACTACAAGCTCACACCTCTATGTGTGCAATGTGATTAAGAAAGAGAAATGTGCACCTACTCTTGAATAAGGAAAATGTGAGAGATGCACATAAAAGCCCTCAGTGCATCTTCAGTGCCCATCAGTGCACTGGCATAGGGTGCCCAGAGAAGCTGTGGCTGCCCCATCCCTGGAAGTGTCCAAGGTCAGGTTGGACAGGGCTTGGAGCAACCTGGTCTAGTAGAAGGTGGCTCTGTTCATGGCATGGGATTGGAATGAGATGAGCTTTAAGATCCCCTCCCATCCAAACCTGTGGATTGGACCTGAACTACCTCTTCCACTACTGCCAAAGCTACCTTCCCACTGCACTTAAACACCTGCAAACTTCTGCAACCATGATGCTGGATATGTCCAGCTGCTGAGGGGAGAGCTGAGACCAGGGCTGGGGGCACTGCAGCCTCCAAGAGAGCTGCATCCAGAGGCTGAGCTCCTAAGTGTACTGAAAAGAAGGAGCAGTTGTGGAAATTCCAGTTTGCAGAGGAGCTACACTGGATGGCTGGGATAAAACTGGAAGCACATATGGAGAACAAGAGGAAAAAAAGGCATAGACAACGTGTGAAAGGAGAAAGAGAAGGAAGAGCTGACAGAGCAATTGTTGAGAAGGATGGAATATTCTTAAATAGAGAGAAAGGAAAGAGAAAGCAACTCACACACAGGAACAACTAGGGATTAATTTCAGCTCACCAACAACCTGTGCAGGCTGCGTTACCCTAGATGTGGCACATACTCTGAATTTGGGGTAAAAAAGCAACAGTCACCACTGAATCCTATTCCCTTGTCTCTATATCCTCATCCTATTCTCTCCATTTATATGTGGTGCAAGGCTGTGGATGAAAACAGTTTGAGTATGTCAGCAAGACTGCCATATCTACACAGCACTGGCAGCTGATACATTCATAAAAAAGAGCAGAAGTATCTGTCTGGCCAGATACATGGGCAGAGGACCAGACTGGAAATCAGTTTTATCCTAACTGCCATAAGCTATATGGGTTGCTGAAAGCTGTACCAAACTGATCGTATATCATTATGAATTAGTCTCAAGGAAAGAAAGAGGAACAAAAAGTGAAGTACCTGGGGTTTATGTTCCCCTCCCCAAATACACAGTGCCTCCAAGTAAAACTGATTTCCACGACCTATTCAATTTTCCCAGTCCTGAGTGAAATGACTCTCTGGGAAGCAGCTAAAAGGTTTTCCTGCCCTGGAGCTACCGATATCTCTCAGTTATGTTCCATATACTGCATGGAACTAAAACTAAAGTTTTGAACAGTTGTTTTCCACACACAGGAGAAGGGCACACTCCCATGATCTAATGTACACAGCTGGAGTGCCTTGAGTTTCCTGCACTTCATGAGGAATGCCTCAGTACTAACAAAACCCCAAGAAACAACCAAAACTGCATTTTTAAATCATCACTTCAGAAGAGGTTTTCTAAGCACCACTGTGCTCTATAGTCAGTCTGTGAAAGAGTAGAGAATATGTAAATGTTTTCCTCAGAATCTCCCAAACAAGAAATGACAGCATAAACACCAGCACACAGACATCTCACTTCAAGTCTTGTCTTTGAATTTCCAGATCAGCTCTTGGTAGGGACAGGCACTGGATCATCAGTGCTCATCTCCCAGCTAATGCCAGTTGTTTTGTGCTAACTCCATCTCCTCAGCTGGCAAAGGCAAGCAAATCTGTTGTAATCATTAGAAGGATTGAATTTAAAGTGAGCAGTTAATCTACCAGTAGCAACTCCACAGAACAAAAAACTCTAACCAAAACACCAGCACACACTAAATTTTGTTGCCCTTACATAGGATATGAATATAGCGAGAGAGGAGATGGTTTCTTCTCGATATTGTAACCTTACAGATTAAAGCAGCATGAAAGACAATGACAAGGAGTTGTCCTCGCTTCCTTATACTATTTCCTTTGAGTTTCTCACTCAAAACCCAGATTGCCTTTGCTTTCTAATTTTACTACAGAGTAGCTCATCATGGTTAGATGAATCAAGGAATTTGCATATATATCTCTCTCATACTTGTACTTTGTACAGAAAATATACCCCAAAGTAATATTTTCTTTTAATTTCCATGAAAGTTGTGCCTCAGTGAGGACTACAGAGTGAGGTCCCAATCACAAAGTGCTCACAGTTTCTTCCCTATCTCCCTTAACCTTGAGAAGCTAATGCTAGAGGAAAAGAGGAAAAAAACTAAATCCTCCTTTCCTTTGTCAGCCAGCCTGGCTGTGGCTCACAGACGTCACAGGGAGCTTGTGCACTCCTGAATGCTAAATAAGCTCCCAGGCTACATACTTTCTGTCAGTAGAGCTTAAAAAGAGATCTCACTTTAAGCAGAGCTGTGTTGGCATGGCAACAGGAAAAAAAGGGAATCAGCAAGCCTGACATTCTTTGCCAGGAGCAGCAGACTTTGTGTGACTCTCATTTTTGTGAGAGATGTTATGGTACTTACCTCCTCTCCACCAAAGGCTAAACCTGTGCCCGGTGCATGTGAAAGGGCTGATGTTCAGCCTGTGTGCTGGCAGGACTTGCCCCCATCAGACAGATCTGAGGATGCCTTGTCCTAGGCTTTCCTCTGTCTGGGCTGGAAAGTGCATCAACCAAACACCTGAGCTTCCACAATGGAAAAACAGGAGTAAAGGATTTGTGTAGCACAGGGCTGAGTTAATGGGTTAATCACCACACCTCCACAGGGCAAGGGACCTGGAAATGGGGCCAGCAATGCCCACCAGCACATCCCATGCCATCACCTAAGAACCTGCTGCTTGCCTTTCAAGGTGACTTTGGAGAAGATACCATTTCAGCTCTGCCTGAAACAAGAGCAGTTGTATGCCTGCAAAACAAGGCTCTGTTTTTTAGTAATGAACCTTCTTCCAAATACTCCTGTCCTCAGATCAAAACTGGAATGAAAGATTATATGCTGTAACAGTCCCCAGCTCTTTCTGCTCAGTGCCAAATATTGCCCAGTGTTCCTCAATGTCCTTTATGATGCCATCATGGTGATGGACACTGTGATAGACCCTTTAAACACAATAGGAATGAGCCTTTGAAGTGCCCCATCTCTACCTCTCTCACAGGGCAGAGCTGAGGCCAGCCCAGAAGGCAGAAGACTGTGGGGAGGTGCCACACAGTCCTGCACAGTGCTGGGCCACTTGTTCATGGCTCTGCACAGACCTCCTGGTTGACCTGGGGTAGCTCTCTCCACCCTTGCACCTTTTCTCCTGGCTTTTACAAGTCCTGCCTACTTTATGTAATTCATAAATGCACAAGCTGTCTCCTACTACACACTTTGAAAACTGAAAAGGACTGCAGCAGAACAGGCCACAAGCTAGAATGTGTCTTTTTGGGCACAACTGCCCCACCAGTCACTCAGTTAAAGCCACTGCTGGATGGTCAAGATCTGACCAACAGAAACAGGAAAGTCTGCATTTACAGCCCTCATTAGAACAGGTACTTAAACACGGATGGTGGGGAGAGGGGGCAGAGGTAAACATAGAAAGCAGAGACAAAGCAAAAATGAAACTCATAGAATGCATTCCATATATGACAGGTTCAGCAGCAGTAACTCTCCTGGCTACTGCAGGCCCTCAAGAAGGGCTGCAGATGTTTTCAAATGGCAACTTTGACAAACGGAGCTTGTGGCATACAGTCTAAACTATGGTGTGGCTGGAACATGTTATGAAAGATGCTTCATCCATATCCCAGCCTTCTTCCTTGTTACACCTCCGAGGTTATTGATTATGTTTTCTGGGAGCACTGATAGCACCAAGTGAGCGCTGGTTGCCAAGCCAACACAGGCATTCTGCTCTTGCTTCTTAAGGAAGCACAGCTACTTTTTCAAGGCTTAGCAATGCTTGTATTGTAACAAGAAAACACTAAAGTAAATTGAAACACTAACAGGGAGCCCAAAGCAAAGGGCTGGTTGATGCCTCCTGTTGGCCAGATGCAACTCTGGTGTGGTACGATGCTGCAGTTGGCTCTAATGGCGTTAACTGCACCTGGTTTTCAAAAGCAAATCTGAACCACATCCTCCCAGAAGAGCCCAGGGATAAAATAGACTGATGGCTGATGTTCTCTACGTGTCTGACTCCCAGCTATGGGAACCAACAGCACCTGCACACCAGGTTATCTCATCCTAGTCCCTTTCAGGCAGTAATTTTTGCATTCTGTCCACAATTGTGCCAGACCCTCCAGCTCCTACTAATATATGTCAATAACTGACTGATTTCTGAAGCCCCAAGATGAGGTGGGAGGGCAGAGCCAGCCCCTTACAGAGGTTATGACTGGACAAAAACCAGTGTCTTACTGGATTGACTGATAGGGCCAGCCACAGAAAAAAACACAGTATCTAGACTTGTCTGTATAGTAGTTATTGAATATTTTACAGTCAGGGAGAAGATAGCTGTTGGTAGGGAATATGGAAAGGTAGAATTTCTGTGCCTTCATTCCTGGTCCTCTGCAGAACAATTGAGAAGGATCTTTATAGCAAGGTTAACAGAGAATGGTAAAAACCCCAGCATTTTCTACAAGTGCCCCAGAGTGGGTTGCCCCCACCTGCACTGTCTTCAGCAACATAACCTGAATATGTCTGTATGTCCCAGAAAATGACACTTGTACTACACTTAACACAGAGAAGTTTCACATGCCTGGTATGTTTGCCTGTATCTTAATTAGCAGAGATGATGGTGTACAGTAATTACTGTCACATTTCCTGGCAAAGGGAGGGAGATCAAAATGCCTAATTAACAGCTTCTTTCCCATGGCAGCCATCAATGACATGGTAAGATACCTTCTTCCAGCTCTGTAAAATAAATAACAGAAATAGGACAAACCCAGCAGTCGCATTCAGCTCTGAATATCATTGGTTTTACATCCTTCTGTGCATTTTGTCTGCATTGCTCAAGACATGCTGCTTGCTGAAAATGCACGTGACAAGGCTGGGAGGTTCCTTTGGGAAACAGGCATTCAGTTCTTATGAAGGGGGGCTTACTAACTCCAGAAGGACTTGGGTAGCAGCAGGACAGCCAGTGCAAGCAGCCAAAAGAAAAGGAAAGCTCTGACAAAAGCAGTCCCGTTGGAAAGAAAGACTGAAAAGGCCTCCATACAAAGAAAGCCTGTTTGTATGTCTACTGCCAGTGCCATCAGAGTATTACCACTTGTATGGCAAGAGAGAGAGAAAGCAAAAGGAGATCAAATGAGATGTCACTAGAAGAGGGAACAAACCATTAGCATACCACGGGACCAGGCTATGACTATCAGTGCATTTCAGGCTGGAGAGGCTGCTGCATTTAGTGACCCCAAATATGGTGCTGTCATTCTGCTCCATTGCAGCTCCAAGCCTAATCCAGAGGGGCTGAAGGCCCTCAGCCCACACAACTAAGCACCATGGTGATTTTCTAACAGTGCTGTGCTCATGGGGGCTGTGAACAAGATCCTCTTTACCTGAAGACTGGCTACTACAAGGCAAGCCTACGGAAGACAATGGGATACAGACTGTTTCCTTGACACACAGCAGGAGGCTGAAACAAGCACAATTCCTTCCTTCAACATGTTGGTTTTTTTGCAGAGCTATCCCAGAGGGACTCTGCTCAAGCACTATTTGCTATGATAGCGCAGTCTTTCAGGCTCACATTCTGTGCACCTTATAGAAATACGCTTGTTTAAAAGAGTAGATGGTCAGAGGAATAAGTCTGTTCCAGATGCCCATTTAGTCCAGCTGAACAAAGCCTGAAACAAAGGGCTGAATTAGGATAAATTACTTTCTAAGTTGTAATGTGTTTTCTCTTCAGTTGTTTCCTTCTGTCTGAATCCCCTCCTTTTTGGGCTAGTAGTATCTACCATCACACAAAAGCTGGTTTGTCTCTGGATGAGCAGATAAAATTTTTATTGTCCTTAGTTTATCTTAAAATTTTCCTTCTTTCTCTGCCTCTTCTCACCCCTGCTTTGCTCCCTCACAGCCTCCATCTCACCAGCTCTCCTGCTGCTGATTCTGTTCCCCCACATTCCTCAGCCCCTTACTCCTCCGTCAGCTCAATACTGCCACTTTTTCATTCCTCTTCACAGGTCTAGGGCTCCCTCTTTCTGGTTCACTTACAGACTAACACACACCAGTGTCTACATTCCCTCAGCCACCACAAATACTACAAACTCCAGCCTCTCTCATGGATCTGTCATGGACTGCCTCTCATCCGCCTTCCTCGTGACTCCAGAGCCAAAAATGCCCAGCCTGCAGTCGGACTGCCGTGCCACGTCAGTGAACCCGCTACATTTTACCACAGTCCCTTTGCATTCCCCATGGTTTGGGTTCCCTGCCAGTTAATGAAGGACTACATTTTGTCACTCTGGTATGACAACATATATATGACATGACAATGTCCTCAACATTGTCTGACACCAGGACACAGAGTCCTGGTCCTGGTCCTGAGGCTCTGGGAATAGGATTTCAGGAAATGCTTTCCCTTCATCTGTCAAAAAAATAATTCATCCAATAACAGTGTGGGAAATCCAAACCCCCTCCAATTACAAACCTGAATTTGGCATATAATGAAGAAAGCACCTAATCAGTTGAGTCACTGTAATAAAGATATATTGTGGAAGATACTTCACAATGTTCACCACTATTATCCCTACTTATACAAATTTGACTGGTTAGTTACTACATTACTAAAAAAATAGATGCATTTTAAGTGTAAAAAGCCAAACCTTTGTAGCTTGATGTTCTTGCAGTTCAAATAAAATGGATTATGTTGAATTGCTGGTTCCCAGAGAATGTTGTAGCGCATCTGTGCTCCTCCTCACACCTTCCTTTCAGTTAGCTGACCACAACTTTCCAGTCAGCAAATAAAAGGCTGCCACTCTCATGTCTCACTCCAAGTCAGACACATCCTGTGCTCTGCCATGGGTCCAATCCAAAGCTTTCCTTGTCAGCCCACTTCAGAGTGAGTTTCTGAGGATTACACTATCACATCCCTTTGCATCACACATTTCACATGACATGAAAATGTTTGGCTTGACAAAATCTATAGATCTCATTCTCCACTCTTTATAATTCCATGGTCCTCACCAAAGATGCTCTGTGTGTGCAAGTGTTGGGGGTTTTGGGAGTTGTTTGTTTTTTTTTTTCTCTTGAGGAATTTTCTCCCATACTATGTTACCAAGAGAACAAATTGCTGGGTACTTGGGAGAAACAAAAGAGCTGGCCACAGAGGGGTAGAGCCCATCTGGGAGTTACTGTCCTCACCTGGGTGTGTGCTCGGCACTCTCAACTTGGTGTGGAGACGGGCAGACCACTCTCATCAGCACTGCCGGTTTTCCTGCCGTTTTTTCCCTCTCTGCTGGAGAAACCCCGGGATCCAAAACCTGTCCTTCCCTGCCTCGCTGGGAGCTGAGCTGCAGATTCTGCTGCCTCAGCCCTCGCTGCTCTGCAGCCCTGCCCGTCCTGCCTGCCGAGACCTCCGGGGATCCCTATCACAGCTCCGCAGCTCGATACATCTCGCCTGCCACCCGGAATTTGTGCTCCTACTGCTGCTCCTGCCTGCCTGGACAGGAGAGCCCAGACAGACACCAGGATCAGCTGCCCAGGGAGGTTTGTGAAGCCTTTCTTCCATCCCTTTTCCCCGGATCCCAGGCTGCCATTACTGCGTGCTCCCCGAGCTCGCTCCGGAGCGCCCCCTGCAGCCGCGGGGGAACCATCGCTCCCGCCCTGCTCACCGGGAGCCGCCAGCGCCCCTGCCGGCTGTGACTGGAACTGCACCAAAGGGGAAAGGGCCTGACAGCCGAGAGAGGCTGGCACTGAGTTTGTGGTTCTGTCTTGTTGTCACCACTATAGTTATTGTTGTTTGTTTGCCTGTTTATATATCTGTATTTTAGTAAAGAACTGTTGTTCCTATTGTTTATATCTTTGCCTGAAAGCCCCTTAATTTCAAAATTATAATAATTCAGAGAGAAGGGGAGTGCATCCTTCAAAGCAAGGGAAGCTCCTGTCTTCCTTAACAGACATCTGTCTTTTCAAACCAAGACAGCAAGTGAGAAGGGACATGGACAGGCATGAAGCAAGGAGAACACACTGAAACTCGGTGATCTCAAGATGTGGGATGCGGTAGACTGAACCAAAGGCAAAGTGTCTTCAGGAGTACCTCCAGAACAGTGTGGCATTTGTGTCTGGCAGAAGCACAGGACTCAGCTGGTCTGCCAGGGGTAGCCCAAGTACTTATATCCACAAAATGCATACAAAAGAAATGGGTGCTTTACCACCACTTGTATCACACTCCTAATAGCTTCCTGTGGGCTATGCCAAAAAACCTGGCCTATTCTATTGCACATATCTGCCTTTGACGTGGGTGGCTGCCGGATCAGGCCCTGAGGCTGCCCTGTCCACAGCTCTGTGCACCCCCCCACATTCCTATCGGTCCATTTGAAAGGAGGGCATTGATGTGTCTCCATAATGCCATTACCAGCACAATACTGAGACAGATCAATCAAAGGCAATACAATAGCCAGATTGAGAGGATTCCAAAAATTGAGGTCAGGCTCAGTAACTCTTCAAAAATATGCTGAGAGAGAGTGAGAGAGAGAGAGATACACAAAGGCACATTTTAACTGTGCAAACCTAAAAATGTCACTTGTAGTGATGGATTGGATGCATTTTGAGAACAACTGCTACTTCCTCCCCCCTTACCATCCTTTGCCTCTGCATCAGTGTTGGCATAAGGTGCCTTTGTCCCGGTGGCCTTATCCTAACTTTTTCCTTAACACATAGCCCTGTGATTTTATAGCACAAGCCCTGCAAATGGGCGTCCTGCTGCTTTGCTGTGCCCTGAAGGGTCTATCGCCCTGCTACAGAACACCTCTTCCTAGGAGAGGACCATTTTGTGGCTAAATCCCAGCTCCTGGGTCAGTCATATGCAGCAGCCCTTCCTTGGGCAAAACACCTCAAAATGCACCAGGGATTGGGCAATGCACAGCTGCCTGGGAAATCCCTCTTTAAACTAGTGCTCTGCTGCACATGAGTTGGTTGTTGCAGTTGCTGGGGATTTACAGACTCCGATGTAAAGGCTGAGAAGCCAAAGATTTTCCTAGGCTACAGTGCTGTGCAGAGAAAATAAAATCCCTGTAAATCTACTCAAACCCACAGCTTGGCTTAATTATCTCCATCAACCTTGGCTTCCTGTGCATTTTCTGCTCAGATGTTTGGAGTCAGTAAGCTACTACAAATGATTAAGTGATTCACATTATTGACAATTATGTGTATCAGAGTGTTATTTAAAAACCCTGCCTGATGCAACACCACACTGAAGTTAAAATTTGCAAGGAGACAAACGCAGCAAAGATGACTAAATTTTGCTGTGAATAACAATCCTGATTTCAAGATCAAACTCTGAATCAAACACCAAAAATCTACAAGTCCTGCCTCACATTGCATTAAGCACATCCAGCTAAGTAAATACTAGTATGAAGTGGCAATACACCCTCTGGTCCCTTTCTATCACTACAGTAAGTTGCCAACTGGTTTCTCCTTCAAAAAGAGAAAAAATATTGAAAAACACATATTTTAAGTATCCTAGGATGGTTTACGTTGCATTAATTAAATGTAGGCTTAGCCAGAGTGTGAGTGTGCAGTGCACAAGTTTCCAGAGAGGTAGGAATTCAGGCATGAAGGCAAGCAGTACTATGGACTTTTCCAGTGCTCAAGGATGAAGATGTCATGAGATAAGCTATATTAAGACTCCCAAACAAAAGCTGTACGTATCAACAGTAAGTCTCCACACCAGAGATCTTAGAGTCTGAGCAGACAGTGAGAAAACAGCAGGGAAGGAAGAAGTAAGGCCACAAAGTGGTGACTGAAGCAAACTTCACCTGGATCAAGAGTAATCTTGCTCCCTCAGCAAACGTGTGTCCAGCACTACTGCATGCCCTAGAAAAAGCTTCCTCATTTTGTCTTGTTCTGCTTTTAACCACTTGCCTCAAAAAGCAACATGAAAATGCATTACTATAATGCCTGCTGATGGCCAGCAGTGGTTTCCTTCCTCCTGTCACCCATTAACTGCAAACTTAATTAAATGTTCGTATATCTCTCTGACCAGCACTCAGATCCTGAGCTTGAGAGAGCCTGAGAAAAGCATTTCTCTCCCCCCTTCCCAAGGATAGGAAATTCCTCTTCATCCTGTAAAGTTATCCTCGCTTTTCCATATGTATGGAGAGACTTGTCCAACACAGAGTGACAAATTTGTGGCAAAGATGAGAAATGCACTCAGTCTCCTCACTGCTAAAAACTACAGTATCTCACCCCTCCTGCTTATTTGCTGGCTAAACAGCAAAAAGTTGGGTTACAGCAAAGAGACAAGACCTCATTATCATCTTCCCAAACATCAACACTGTGTTCACCTGAATGCTCACACGATTTCTTTTACCTTAACCAAAATTTGAAAGCCAATCTGCAAGAAGAGACTTAAAATATAAACACTTTTAGCACAAATCTCCATTTCCAGCACAGTTGCTTACGAAATGACTGTATGGTCCAGGAGCCTTAAAATTCTCCAGCTGCTTAGAAATTATGGATAGCATCTCCAGATGCTGTCAACAGCCAAAAAAACATTACTAGAAAGATCTCTTTAGAATGCATGAATAGATGCATCAAGGGCAGTTGTGTCTATACAAGAGAAATTATATTTGCACTGTGCATTTGGGGTTTGGCATGGGAACTCTGCAGAAAGATAATTAGCATTTACTTCTAAAACAGGAAACTTGTTTTGAATATTTCATTTTGACACAGTCACAGTCTTCTTTTTTTTCTGCAAATAACAAGCTGAATTCTAAAAAATCTTACATAGTTTACAAATAGACAAAATCCCAGAGAGCATCCAGCGAAATATGGCTGGGCAAGAATGAATAAGTGCTGACACCGAATTGTGGTGTTCCCAGTCAGAATGAGCTATACACTACTTTTGCAAATAGTACATGGTTTCAAGAGGGTGTTATTTGTGAGTAGTAACAGGAGAATCCATCTTTCTTGCACACACAGATGCACAAGCCATAAACGCACAACAGTTGGGCAGTTTCCTACTCCTCATAGCCCAGAGGACCTGAGCAGAGGCTCTGCACCAGTCTATTGTCACATCCCTTGACAGGGAACCCTGTCCCATTTACAAAGATGCTCTAAGGCATGGTTATACCTTTCCTGAAGCCTTCTCAGAGCACTGCCCAGAATCCTGAGTATGTATCACCTGTGTAAGCCTAGGTGAAGATGTAGCACTTGCAGTGAAAGAGCTAGCGCCCCTCCAAAGCACATACACCCTCCTGTCAGTTCCCTCTTGCCCCAGGGCATGCTTGTCTCCACCTAACACTTCCTCTTGCAGAAATACCCAGGGTCTGTGGAGCCCTATGTTCTGCAGCAGGGCACTGAGATGCATTACCTGCAGTCTCCCTGTTCCCCGATGACAACTCTCCGTTGATCCCATTCTCTTTGGTCTGAGCATACATCCCTGGCTGCTCATGGCTGCTCAGCCTCAGCTCCTCATCCTCTTGGTACGAAAATCCATTGGCACTTCTGACCAGTCCAGCACTTGCGCCACCCTGATCCTTAATTTCAGGTGAATGTGGGTGTGAAGAAGCCTCTGTTAGCTGACCTGAAGTCCAGTGCGGTGCCTTGGCTTCGTCTTTCCTATCCTCGGCCATGGCTCCTTGCCTTCACCACTTGGCCTGTAATGACATGAGCAGGAGAGATCAGTTCCAAATGGGTGACCATGCCCCTGACTGTCAGCACGAGCATGTCACCAGCAATATTGCTGGTAAATTCCTGTTTGGCAGAGGAAAGAAGTATCTCTGTGTGTTTGTCCTAACTGTGAGTGAACTGATTTAAACCCAAAAGGAACCACCCGAAGTAAAAATTATGGGTCAAGTCTTCCCTGACTCTCACATGCCTTGCAATTATTAGCATCATTTTCTTGATGGCTGCCTATTCATTAATCTGATTTTAACTCATTACAGTTAAAATATCAACCCAATTAACAAAGTGAATCTGTCATCACAGTGCCACAACACCATCCCAGGGCAATAAAGGAAGAATGCCACAACTGCTACAAGTGAAACTGCTGCTGCAGTTGCACTGAGGGGTGCTTGTCAGGCACAGACGCACAAGGTGACGTGGCCTCTCCAGCACATGCAATCTACTGCTTGTTGTGACAGAAGCCAGGTTTGGGAATGTGCACTGGGTTCCCGAACACCCATGCTGTTTGACCCTACTTAAATCCCCTCACTTGCTGTTACGTGAACATTCACACACATTCCCTTTTGTCCAAAACAGTCCATGGGGAACAGTTTGTTTCTCATACAAGCATTTGCATTCTCTTTTGACTATCAGTATTTGTACAGAAATAAAATCAATCATTATGTGCTACTTCACACATATTTCACTCCTGTTAGTGGGCATTCATTTGTCCAAGCCAAGGAAAGAAGCCACTGCATAAGCCATAGCACGTGGCTATTCCTCACAGATAAATGAGGCAGTAGCTCCTCAATATGTAAACCTAGGAAGGCAATAAATCATAATCATGTTTTGATGATAAGGTAGCCTTTGGAGAGGAGAAGGCAACTTGCCCTGATTTAGCTACTTCAAAATGAAAACCAGTGAGCCTTTTCCAAAAGCTCTTGCCACCTCTTTTTTTCCCCAGAAGTAAAAAAAACATAAAAGCAGTAAGCTGAATGCAGTCAACTAGCCACATATCAGAGAGGCTGAGCAGTCTAGAAAAGGCAGCACAAACTGGGTAGTGCAGATATTCGGCAGACATTTAACAAAAAACAAACCAGAAAAAGAAACTAGTTTCCACAATGTCAGGTCAGTTCAAAGGAAACCTCTAAACATCAGAAAGGGCTACTGTTATTTGCCAGTTAATCATTCATAATTGATAATTTGACCTCTTTCTGATCAGATATTATAATTTAGTAATAATGCTTTCAGAGCTACTTCAGATTTTTAAAAAATCATGGTGAATCACAAAATTAGATTTCATTTACAATACATGAATCAAACTGGAGTTCCATACCAAAAAGGACTAAAACTCTTTTGCCTCACAGTGAAATCACATTGTTTTAGAAAGTGCTCTGCCCGCTCTTCCCCTGATCCAGCATCATTCCCTGGAGGTAACTAATTGCATAAAGACCAAAGAAGCAGTTGAAATGTGCAGTCCAGGTTTTCCTTTGAGCTGTAATGACAATGACAATAATGGGCTGAGCAATATCACGTGCCTTGGTCAACCAAAAGTAAGAAAGGAGCAAGCACACTTCATATCCCTTTTCTTTCCCCACCTCCATTACCCTGATGGGAGACTCAACAGGGAGACATTCCACCTGTACAGACAGAGCTTTAAAGCAGCCATCTCACATCATACAATAGAGCTGATGGTGTCATTATGAAGTACAGCTCAAGATGGGCAAACACCCCCTCCCACAAAAAAACCAA
This sequence comes from Lanius collurio, assembly GCA_020086605.1. Taxonomy (NCBI): domain Eukaryota; kingdom Metazoa; phylum Chordata; class Aves; order Passeriformes; family Laniidae; genus Lanius; species Lanius collurio. The sequence goes on along the minus strand of JACBWW010000058.1, from coordinate 4,203,702 downwards.
ACCAAACCAAACCAAAACAAAAAACTTCTGCTTCTAGATCTGTTTACTGCATGATACTAGAGAATGTTTTCTGATCCCAGCCTTTCCAAAACATGAGGCCACAGGACCAATATCTCCCTTTTTACAGGAATGAACAGTACACACCCAAAGCCACTAACATTTGGGATCTGAGGACAGAAAAAATCCTGCTCTGGGGAAAAAAGGAAGACAATTCTCATTTATGTCCCTTGGGGAAACTCAGGAAAAAAAACACAAAAAGCCACAAAAAACAACCAAAGAAAAAGCCCAATCCCTAACTCAAGGCTTCCCTCACCAACCCAGTGTGCTTTCAAGCTGAGAGTGAGCTCCAGGAGCAGCAGGAACATGCCCACCAGCTTCACCAGTTCAGCCCCTGGGTCACCCATGAGAGGAGCCCAGAGCCACAGCACGACAGGGAGGGTTATGAAAAAGCAAGGTGTGGGGAATGTGGCTCTGAAAATCTCTGGGACAAATTCAATGGTTATATTACACCACTGCAATTTGGTAGCTATTATCCCTGAAGTGTCCTTCCTGGTTCCAGGCAGACACTCCCTGCTTCACTTGAAGCTCTTGAGGAAGGATATTCACATCACCACAATGGACTGTGTTGCAGAAGACCCCAGTGAAAATAACAGAAGTGCTTTTATCTTTAAAAATAAATACAGTGGGCAGACTTCAATGCAAGGTACTTGTATCTGGAGGCAGAATTTGTCTCAGTATTTATAAAAGATGATTACAGAGTAAAGCATGGATGAATTCATTCTTGCCTCTCTGTTATTCATCAAGTGCTCTCAGAGTTATTATGGTAAGAGACACAGCGAATGAGTCATACAATGCATCTTTGTGCTCAGAAATTTAGCAATAACTATCTGCTGTGTGCTGTGATTCATACACATCTTGAGTTAAAATCCAGAATACATAGGTGTGCTTTGCACCATCAAGTGAGCTGTTTTTCTGTCATTTCATTAGCTTACAATGGAATTAAATTAATCAGATAATGTAAATATTGAAACAGAAATACCAAGAGTGGTCAAATAATATAGCAGAATTTAAGTCGTGATAGCTATGTAACAAGAAAAAAAAAAAAGGAATAGTTTGGACAACCTAGGGAAACACTGTACTTCAGGGAAGCAAAAAATTCCTCTTTTTACCATGAGTTTCTTATTCTTTGCATAAACTGCAATGAAGGCTTTAAAAAAAAAATAGACAAGAAGGCACAGCCAGTCCTCTAAAATGTCATGTTGCTTTAGTTAAAATTGATTTGGATCTTTATGAGCCTTTCTTTGCTAACCGTTACAACAGACCTTTATCAGAGAATACACAGCAGCAATCTTACAGCATGTTTTCACTCTTTGTCTAAGGTTAATGGTAGTGAGGGGTGACCAAGGCAGGTCCTTGACCACAGCAGAAAGAGCAAGTGGAGCTCACAAGACAGTACCAGCCTTGGCTGCACCAATCTGCCAGCACAGTCCCTTACTCCAAATCCATTCTGGCCCACGCCATGCCCACAAGATACAAAGTAGGCTGTGTTAGCTACATAGCACAGGACTGTAGTAACACTCCTCCCTTGGGATATTCCTCACATTGAAGTCTGATCAAAGTCACCCATGCAAATCACTTTATAGAATTGGTGTGGGAAATGTCCCCTCCTTCCAGCAGGATCAAGTAGGTGCTGCTGAGCACCACAGACCATATCAGTGATACTGACCCATGCCTGTGGGCCATGCATAGCCCTCCCAAAAAGGCTTTCCTTGTCCAGAGTGACATGGAGGATGCTACTGAAGCCATTGCTTGTCTGGTGAGATCATGTCCTTGTAACTCAGGCAGTGCACTGAGGGGACAGCATTAGGGATCTGAACTGGACATCTTGTCTTCTGAACTAATAACTTGGAGGAGAAATGATGATAAAAATGAACCCTCACAGCTTTTTCAGCCATTTGGGAACTGTACAGAGACAGAAAATACTTAGAATTAAACACAGAGGGACAAATCTCATGGGGGATATGTGGTCTGATGTTGCAGTTACCTCTTCCTTTTGCAGGATCTTTACACATATTTATTAATCCATATGCTTTCTCATGTGACAGCAGCTCCCACTGCCATGGCTGGGTTGAACCCAGCCTGAATGCTTTGAACTCCATGCACAGCAAACCACCCACAGTAATACAGCATGAGTCCATGATATGCAAAACCCAAGATAATGCTGACTTAAATTTCCTGATGTGCTAGCTGTCCGGAATCATCTTAGTGTTACATTAACACTGCCTCTGCATATAAACTGATGAATTTTCTGCAAATGTCTTACTTTTTAAGACAAGAGAATTAGGCCAAAACTGAAGACTTTTGCAAATAGCCTGCCTTCCTGCTTCAAGCCATGTTTTTACCTGCTCTTGTATCCATGAGCCCACTCAGAGTGCAATTAAGGTATTTAACTTCAGGGAAGCTAATTCATCAACTAAGAGAAACAGACACCTGGATACATGGAGGAAGAGCTACAATTCTAGTTCAAGCAAAAAATATCACTGGATGTTCCTGAAGGGAGAGATAACACACTCCTCAAAAAAGAAAAACAAACCAGGGGGTATAGCCAGATCCTGAGCACAGTGGGAAAGAAAGTGCCTGCTGTATGGCTCCAGGACCAAATTCTGCTTCCCAGAGGGTGATTTAGCTCAGATGCACCAGAGCATTGACTCAGTTGCTCCAAGTCCCAGATATGTCAAAGTCCAGAGCCAGGAGAGGGAGGAGATTACTCCATGGCTAGGGTTCACAGATATGGCTAATGACCTCAGGTGTCCAGGGCTGCCAAAACTCTTCAATGAGATTGCCTAGAAGAGATTTTCTAAAGAAATTTTTAAGAAATTCAGAGAATTTATTCTGGAGAAAAGAAATTAATGAAGTGACATGTTTGTAATTTTTTGCAGAAAGAAGGGCATGAAGAATTAAACAAGATATCTTCAAAATTAGTTACACTGTACATAAATAGGGTGCAATCGAACTTACACTACTAAATAACACAACAATAGAAATTTCATGACCATGCACCAGCTGTCCAATGGGGATGATGGATCTGAATATTAAATACTAGGCAGAGTGATTTAAAAGGTCCCAATGGAATTTGCCAGTAAATTTAACTTACTAACAACTTACATCTAGAAGAGCCAAGGAAAGCAGGTAGGTATCAGGAGGCCGGAATAGAAACAAGACGCAATTTAGTGAGAAATTTAGATGGACAAGTTCCAATAACCTCCTGCCACCATCAAAAGCTCAGGCTGTGGTACGTAGTACACAAGCCCTATCAATGCTGTTGCCTTCTTCAGGGACTCTCCAACTATTCACAAAACAAGAAGGCAAATTTTGGATGCCATTTCACTTCTGCACTTCAGCTAACACACATCTCTCAAATTAATGTGATTATTTTCAGATGCAAGTGGTGTGTTTCACATTGCTCAAACACAATAACAGAACACAGCAAGGATAGAAAGAAAGTCTCATGGTGTCTAATGGGGACCACGTCAGTTTCCTAAGAGGAATACACAGTCATGGTCCAGAAGCCACAAAACAATCAAAGTTACACTTGATGCTAAATGTCTAAGTGCTGTAATTGCAGTAATATGGAATATTATTAGAGAGAATTATACATTCTCTCCATGGGAGCCACTTTACCTCTCTAGCCTAATAAATGATGAACAAACTTCTCTGATATTTTATAACAAATATGACTTATTTCTTCCTTGTCCACTGCTTGAGCTATTTCCTTTCAACTAGATTCTTCTCTCTTGACAACAGAAACAAGACCATTCCTTTAAGCAACACCTTGCATCCCTTAAAAATGCAGGCAGTGTTCATTTCCTTGCACTTGTACTTGCATTTGGTGGGTTTTAAAGGCTTTTCCATTTCCACACTGCAAACAGTTTAGTCAATAGCCATATATTCTTTATAGCTAAGCCTTTTAATTGTACCTGGGATTACAAAATGGATGAAAAATAACGGATGGTGCCTGGACCAGAGGCTGAACAAAGGAGGCTTACTGTGGGAAGATGAAGAAAATGAACCAGTCTGCATACCTGCCAAAGCCGAGAATGAGAGATGGCCGCAGCCTCAAAAGCAGTGGATTAGACCTGCAGCACTGGCAGAGCAGAGACAAGTTCCTGCCACAGTGTCCAGGCCTGTGACAGCAGAGACTTAAACCCCTCTCAGAGTTCCCAGCAGTTGAGCTGGACACCAGAGGAGCCAGGCAGGTGGGAAGGGTGGGTCATCTCGCAGCAGAAATTGCCCAGCTCCTAAAGAAAGCAGAATGCTTTCAACTTGGAGAAATGTTTATCTGATGAAGCCCTGCTCTGTGCTGAGCTGCAAACCCTGCTTGGCCAGGTGGTGCACCCAGGTGCTGTACAGGAGGGATGAGATGCAGCATGTTCCATTTCTACTGGTAGGAAGCACGTCTGTCCCAATGTAGAACATAGGCAAAGATAAAAGAATGAGCCATTCACTTTTTACTCCTTCCTCCCTTGGGAAGGTGGTCATTTCTCTGGGCTGCCAAAAAGCACTTCAGCTGACTCCTCCTGGATGCTCCCCTCTGAGACATTCTTGCCCAGCCTGGAGGGCTGCCCTCACTCCCATGCTCAGGGACAATATATCAACTTGCTCAAACTCCAGAAATGTAAAACTGAGTGCCCTTCTCTCTTGAAATGGTGACATCATGGTACTAGCAGCTTGTGACTGAAAAAACTCCAATAAAAAATCTACCATAGAGCTCACTTCTAGATAAAAAGAATCTCTGTACACACCTTCTTGCTTCAACACCCACACTCCTATCATAATTGCTTCCTGCAGGATACAGGAAAGGCATTTTAGCTGGTGAAGGAGATGGTAACCATAACAACAGCACCATGACAACTACAAGTGACACCTGAAACATGAAATACATCAAGAACTTATTACCAATAAATTTGGTCTGCAGTAAGGATGAGAAAAGCTCCAAAGAAGCCATAGCAGTTAGTGCAGGTGCCAACACAAAGAAATACAAGTGTCCCTGGATTAAAGCGCATATTGTTTTGCAAATCTTAAGATGAGGCACCATGACAGCCTTGTCTTCTGATCAGGAAACAGAGAAGGCAGTTTCTGCTCAATCCTACCTGAGATCTTTCCTGCCTTAAGGGAGCTGGAGAGACTGAAGGATGGAAGGAGTACCTCTGGGAAGCCAGGAAGCTTCCTGGCAGCTCCTAAATTTCTCAGTGGAGCTTTTTTGTTTCCACGAAACTCATTGAAACAAAGCCAAAGGACAGGGTTCCTCTCAGGGGAGCATCTCAGAGTCAGACATGCTGCATTGATTTTTCCACCAAGCACAATTTCAAAGGGGCACTGTGCACTTCAGAGAAGGCACTGCAGTTGGAAGGCTTGTCTGAAAGAGGAGGCTCTGCAGCCCTTAGCCAGCGGCCATCTAAACAACGTGTGCCAGGGCTCTGACTTCAATTCTGGCAGAGAAAAAGATTCACCAACATTTGTAGCTACATTATCTTTTTCACCCTCAGTGCAGAAGGTGCATTAAAACCCACCATAAACAAACACCACTGGCTCCAAGGGCTGTGGCAGATGAAGTCATTTGGGGTATGATCAGACAGGGAAACATTCAAAGACATGGCCATCTTAGGGTTTTTCAGAGGGAATTCAGCTCAGTGGTTTGGTACACATGATTGCTCAGAGTGCACACACCAAACAGAGGGTCCTTTCCCAACTGAAATACTTTGTCACCCTCTGCACAGCTTTTGTCTTCTAAACCCCCTTGTTCTTTAAATAATCTGCAATAATCTAACTGGAAATTAAACCTTTCTTCATGCTACACTTCAGAGATTTTCAGCTCTATAATGAAAGATTAATGAAATAAACACTCAACAATTCAGTCCTTATCTGTAGTTTTACAGTCTGTTTTTCCTACCAAAGTAATTATAAAAGATTTGCCCCATTTATTACAAACAACTCTTCAAAAAGCTAAGAGAAATAGAGAAAATCTTTAATTTATGGAGGTGATTTTGAAGGCAAAAGATGATTTAGACTGCACCCAGGAAATCTGACTCCGAAAGAATAATTTTTTTTATTTTTTTTTTTTTATTTCCCTTCTACCACAGTCACTTCAAATCTAAGTTAAAAGGCAATTGAAGACCCATGACAACACAGCTAAGCTGGAGGATGGGCTATATAAGACAAGAGGGCTTAAAGTACTACTTAAGGAGGAAAATTCTTCATCAGTCAGGCAAGAAGTATACAATGTAATATAGCCATTGCAGGCTAGGGAAAACAAGGTAGAGCTACTAGAAATATTCACAAAGACATGACACTAAAAGCACTGTCAATGCTGTCCACATTCCACAAGTTTGGCCAGCTAAACACTTGACTGGTTAATAAAAATGAACATTGAATGCTTGGTACCCCTCCCTACTGCCACTTCCATTATAACTTTCAGTGCTTATAAACAGCTGAGACAAGGCCATCATCTTCTTATTTATTGCACAGGTACAGAAAGTGACTACAGCATGTAATACACATTACAATCTTCTAATTCTCAGCCTCGCATTTTCAAACCTGTTTTTTGAAGAAGTGTCAGCCAAATCGGGTATTTGCCACAGATCCTGCAAGTAGGCCACATAGCTATGTGCTTCCTTTGCCCTCAAGTTTCAATTGATCAGCACTTGTATTTGGACAGGGGCTGGTAAAGGTAACCCACAAAAAGGCTGGAGTGAAAATCTTAAGGGTTTGTTTTCCCCAAATTGACCTTACCAAGGCACATTGATTTGATGTTGCATCTCTTCTCTCAAGAGATTCCAGGATAGATGACAGCTCACATTAGGCAATGAGGAATTAACTAATTATGCTAATATATTACTTGCATATTCTCCACAAAAGACAGGTCTTTGTTCTTGCCAACTGCAAGGGAGCTGGTCTTCATGCAGGTGAGGCAAACTGGACCATTCAGCAGACGTGCTACAAACTTGTCTGCTAAGCAAAAACACACACAACAAAATCTCATTTATCCAGAATAAGCACTTTAACTACACTGGTACATCTTTGCCTTCTCTGCATACATAACATATTGACACAACCCTTATTTCTTCTGGTTTCACCAAGATCTCATCAAGCACAACACATTTACAAATGATCTTGACTTTATTCAGCAAATTTTTAATCATTAAAAAAAAAATAAAAAATGCTGCCTCTGTAAATGTGTCTGCATATTTTGATTTTTCAAAGGTCTTACCTACCTCTGAAAACTAATTCTACTCCTGCTGCAAACATGATCTTTGAAAAAACCCAGATGCTATCTTTGGGAACATCATCATGTCAGCTACTACAAAGGGTAAAATGTATGTTCTGGGCTAATTTCTGGCAGATTTTTCCCTCTAAATACATGCAGGAGAACTAGCCTAGAGTAGAATTCTGAAACCTAGCTCTCTTCACCCTCTCCAAAGCCATGAACCTAAAAGGGGATCTAGGGATGGAGTTTCTGATCCAGCTGCCATCCTAACTTAATTCTGTTCTTCCATATGCTGAATTAAAGGAATATTCTTTTATAACTGCACAAGCAGCATAAAGATGATGATGCTAAAATGAAGTATGAAGGTGATAACAGGAAAGGATCTTCAAGGCCATGTGCTGCTACAGCTTGCTTGGATAAAAATTCTTGCTGATGTGAAAGAGGTTTCTCCCCAAGTCAATGGCAGCAGATTATTCTTTTGCTGAGAGTGTTTTGAGCTTCACTTCCTAATATTCAGACACACCAGGCAATCATCCAAGCACACAGCAAAGTAAAAGCATTGCATTGTCTACCAGAAACATTGTTTATTCATGCTGAAAAAGAGCATCAGACAGAAGACAGTTGGTGCCCAGGTCCCTCCACCCAGACTCACTTAAGTGGCTTTGATTTTGTTTCATGGTCAGGAAACCTTAGAGGGCCCAGGAACCTGTTACAGCCAACACGAGTCAAAGCTCTTAGCTGTGGCACAAAGCTTTTAACTGTTAATAAATAAATAGAAATAAGGACAAAAAGCATTGGAAAACTGATCAGGAAAGAGGTTATTCACAAATTCAGCTTGTTTCTGTATTTCCAGCAAACTTGGCCTGGATTAGCTAGTGCTAGAATTTTCTTTCCTAGGGAATGCCTGAATAGTGACTGTTGCACTGCAAAACCTTGGTCAGAAGTGGTAGGATTATTTCATCACTTCATACTATTCTCTAACTAATGATGTTACAAATAAAGGACTACTTTTAAATTAAATACACCCTTATACTTGTATGACTTAAAAATATGCTGTCCACACATACTCAGCTACCCACTTGAATGACCCATGGCTGTACACCCTGGCAAATAAAATAATCTCTCCCTATCTCAAAATGAGAATACACATCTTCTGTATTCTAAATCCAATCTTCTGTGCTCTAAATGCTCTAGAAGGTAAAATCACATTATTTTGGATATAGTTTTCTCTTGTGGTAGGTTTACCTTGCCAAATCCTTACTCAACCAACCTACAAGAGAAAATAAAGCAGGTAGTCCCTCTCTAGCATGTTCAGGCAGAGAGACAAGAGGCCAGGGAGGATAGAGACAGTACTGAAGGAACTTGGAGCCACAGGAGATGATTTTGTAGCTCTTCCTTTCAGAGGAAGTTTCTCCTTCAAAAGTGTTTCAATTAAGCTCTTGGAATGTGCACTGAAAGTGAAGAGGAGAATATATGCCCCAGCCTGTACTTTAACCACAGTGATATTTTAAAAGTTTAATTTTTAACTCCTTGGGTTTTTGAACTTAGAAAATTAAGGTATCTAAGGCATGAGCAGGAACCAAGTCACTGAGTCAGCCTTTCTGAAATCTTAATTGCAGGATTTGCTGTCACAGCAAAGACCTATTCCAGAGACTCATTTCCTCCCTAAGTTCCCGTGGGTGTGTGCAACTACCTGATTCTTTCTACAGGCTGAGTTTAACCTTGTTCTCCTACCACTCCTTTTCTTGCCACCCTGTGCCAGGGAGCTGATGAATGTGAAGCCAGTGGCATGCTCCTGGGATAAGATGAAGAGTGAATGAGTTTGTGGGAGGTACTCAACAAGCCCGGGCCAATGAGTAGAGAAAGGTAAGAAAGTTGCATTGGATGAAGAAACATGTCAAGAATGGCAAGATGTGACTGATGAGCACAATGACTGAGGAAAACGTCTGGAAAAACTCCAAGCCATGGAGCAATGTGAGTTGTTTTAATACAGACAAACAGATGGTGGGAAGAAGGAAATCTAGGTTGATCTCCAATCAATCCACCCAGTCTAGACTCCTGGCATGAGCACAATCTGCTCCACATGAAGAAGCAAGGAGCTCCACAGAGCTTAAGCCAAACATCTGCATTTTCCCAATGCAGTCTCTACGAAGTGACACAGTTCTGGTGATTTCCATTGGAGCCTACATGTCTATGAGGATCCACATCATCACACTTTTTCCAGTGCTTAGTACTACATACAGAAGGTATCCCGAAGGTGACTTCCTAGACAAGTAGTCTATCTGTGTCTTTCCATGGACTGCAGTCAGAGATTTCCACTAAAAGCCAAGACTCAAGAAGTACAACAGGTACAATAGATCATGCAGAGATGGACGCAGAATATTCACACACGTGCTTGAGGGCTTCTAAAGTCTTTTTCAAAAGGTACTCAGGATCCAGCCTGGATCCTGGATTCATCTTGAATTTCTCTGTACATTTTCTTTTGCAAAGTCTGTCAGCAGCACTAATCCCAATATTTGTTTAGGATGCCTGAAAACATTAATTATTAATCACAAATGAAATAAAGTAGACATGGAAAAGGTACAGAGAGCTTAACCAGGATGATAAAAGATCTGGAGAAGTTTCTGTGAAAGGAATGACTAGACATGCTAACTCTTCATCCTGGGAAAGAAGAGAATGGGATAAATGTTTACAAAAATGCATGCAAAGGTGCAGGGAGAAGAAAAGCAGAAAAGAGAAGACAAACACTCTTCTCTCCACAAAGAGCTTCAGTGCATCGAACAGAACTCATTGGTGATGGGCTCCCTGTAAATGAATACAGTGGTGATTCTTCCCACTATATGGAATTACACTGTGCAGCAGGTGGTGCATTATGGAATTTTACACAGGTTCCAAAGCCAACTGCTGAATTTTCCTTTCATTGTTTTTCCCATGGATTCTCAATCTGAGAGCCTTTTTGGGGAAAGCAATGTTTTTACCACATAAATAATATGTAGCTCTAACATGGATTAGAGGCTTTGTTTGCTATTTTAATATTGACTTTAAATTGATTTTTTTTCTTGTCATTCATTTTTAAAGGCCATTAAGTGTGATGAAATGTCACATCCCCTCTCTGAGCATCACAATGTTTAACAACTTCTAATGAAAATACACATGACATATGACATAGACTATTGCTCTGCAAATGAAAAGCATCTATTGATCAGGCAGGCTCTAGCAAATGAACAGCTTTGTTGGTCTGATAAGTTTCCAACTGAAACACATTAACCCCAGACATGTGCTCTTCCATATCCCTCTGCTGATGCAGCAAAACAGGCTCTGCAGACCACATCTCGCTACTTGCATGGAGCTGGTGCGCATTTTCAACATGTTCTGTGGAATCAACATGATTAGCTCATGTTAAAAATCTAGAGGCAGCACTGAGATGACTACAGTGACACTGAGGTAATTATAAGGTGGGGTACATCACCAGGAAGATCAGCTAAGGAATGCAGTGCTCTGCAGCAGGGGTGCTGTGGAAAAGGATCAGCACATGAGCAGTAAGGAAGACAAATGGTCCTCCTAGAAGGACGTGGTTATGTATCCAGAGCCACCACTTGTAAAGAGGTCTGATGAGATAGTGTGTGTAAATGTTTTATAGCTGAGAGGCTCAAAGCTCTAACGGTGTAAGCAAAGTCGTGTATGTTTTCTTTTTCATGTAGGGCAAGCAGTCTGAAACATGTCCCACTAATGACCTCGATTCTGACCCAGGGGGCTGTGTCTGGTTGAAAAGATGATTCATTTACTCTGCTAGGAGGGCTGAATGAATAGGCAGTATTCAGACTTCAGAACACTTATCACTTGGGATTCCCTCAAAATTTAGGTCTGACATGACTGGGTCAGTAACCATGCACTTTTGTTCCTAGCTCCTTGAACAGTAATGTCTCCTTGCATTCTTCAGTGGTTCCCACAAATCAGGTCGATTTTTATGGCTTGCTAATTATTACTGCTAGACTTCTGCAGGGCTTCACAATGAAAAGCAGTATATTTCTGAAAGCTCAGAACTTACAGAATAAAAGCATATTAAGCATAAAACTTACAGAATAAATCACTATCTATCAGGCAACAACAAAAACCTGTTTGAATATACACATCTGGGTAGTGCTTAACTTTGTTTAGGAATGGAAAGTTTTTTTCTGCTTTTGTTGATAGAGAACACTAAAACCTGCCAATAATGCAAAAGGAGCAAAAGAAGTAACAAATCTGACTTTGTCTTGGTGTGTCAACATCTATCACACATACATCTGAAATGCCATTAAGGTTGCACAGTTACCTCAGGAGTTGAGCTGTGAAAGAAAAGAGGAATGACTGCATAATCCTAACTGGATCTCCTTCTGCATATGTAGGCTACTGCCTAGTTCAACAAACGTATTTTATTTTTCCCATTCCCTCTGTTTAGATTATTCCAGTACCTACTGCACCTGGTGCCAAGCCGCTGCCCCATGGGCTTCAGTCCCTCACCCAGGGCCTGCCCATGTTTACTGTCTAGTCTGCAGCTTTCACTACTGCAGACTTTGCAAGTGTTATCCTTCCCACTCCAATGTCCACTTCCAGATCCTCTCCTGCAGGTTTCATCCCAAGCAGCAGTTTCCTCATTCCCGTTCCTTTATTAACTGCCAGTTTTCCTTCTTGGACTTCTCTCTCATTCAGCCCCTCTCTACAACCTGCCTCTATTTCGCTGCTTTCCCATCCTCACCTTCCCCCACACATCTTTTATCAAAACTGTCTCTTCTGCCCTTCACTTCCTGCTTCCACAAGTTCTTGCCCATGTTTTCTAACTTTGGTTTCCTGTGATTTTTAAAGCACATACTTTCTTCTTCTCTTCCAAAGACCACAAGCAAAGGAGAGGGAGATAATTATTTTTTTTTCCCCTCCTCACAGTGATATGACATGACATATATCAGGCTGGTCAGGCTCAGGGAATTTGGAAGCTGCAGAGGCTCTAGCCAGTTTCTCCTGACAATAGGTGTTGAAAAGATATCGAGGTCATTAAAGAACTTCACAGACAAGTTTTAACTTCAGTTGAAACAGCAAACCTGGATTCCTCAATGCAGCCTGGGAAGGCAGCTTTGCTCCAGAAAAGGGCAGCTTGGGCCAAAACATGTGCATAAGACAGCAATATGAGCCTGACTGCCAGAGAGGAAAATTGCAAACTAAGATACGAAAGGTTTGGCAAAGTGGTAATACAAACAGGATCTAATAATGGAAAGTAGCAAGCTGCCTCAGCTGGCGGCCTCACCTGCAACACCCTGATCAGAAAACATGTGAGAGGATGTGCATGAGCAGATAGGATTGCCATATCCATAGGGATGGCAAGCCATGCACTGACTGTACTGCAGGCCAGAGTCTGACTGTATGATTTGAAGCATAAGGTGTAAAGAGACCTGCAAAAACTCTTCTGAAGAGGCAGACAACCCTTCTTTGTATCCCCTGAAACAAAGTACAGGTTCTGTTGGGGGGGAGCTAGGACATCTCGACAAAGTCATCTCAAAAGCTTTCCTATATACCCTTCATCAGCAGAGTGCTGCCTGCCATTCAGATCTGGGTTCCATTCCTGTCCAAACTCCTGGTGCTGCTGGAATGGCTCTAGGGAGGAGCCAACTTGAATTCTGAAAGTGCAGAGGGAATGGTTTTGGACTCCCTGAGCCCCTCTTGCTGAGAGTAATGCAGTGTTCATGTCTCCAGTGGTGGATTCCATAACCTCTGGTCTTTTCCTGTGGTGCTGCCACTACAAAGTGTCTGAGCCACATCTGCCCTCCCCAGGCAGGTCCTGGCCATTGAAAGGGGCACAACATACCAAGGCCTCCCCCTAATCTCTCAGCAAGCCAGTGCTGAGTAACAGGCAGCAAGATATTTGCCCCAGATCCAATCTCAAAGGTGAAAAATTACCTGAATTTATGCAGCCTGAGCCCTGGCACGAAGTTCATCCTGTACAGTGCCCAGGCTGTAGCACAGAAAGTCATATTAACAGCCTGTACAACAGACACCATGCAAAACAGCAGTTCTGAAGCCCAGTGACCTCCTGATCTCCAAAAATGATCAGAAGCAATAAACCACCATTGCTTTCTCTGCATCTAGACTGGTACCATCTGAAACAAAAGACCTCTCCATCAAACATAGTGAGAATGCACCCATGAATAAACAGGCAGTAACTTCAGTAAGATACAAACTGCACCTGTGCCAGTGTGTCCCTCTTCAGTCTCACTCCTCTTATCCCCTCTCCAGGCAGACAAAAAGATGTGCCTCAGCATGCAGCCCAATGTCTAGCATCACACACATCTCTGAAATACCCCTACAGCCATGAAAACGCAGATGAAGACACAGGTTCAGGGATAGAAACTTCCTGATCAATTCACAGATTATCATAGTTCTCTCCCACCCCACACCTGATGTCTCCACTTCATTAGGCTGATAAGGCATTTGGAGGCCTTTCTACAGGGTAGAATATTTAAGTATATTCCAGCATCATGGGGTATCCTACATATGCACTGTCAAAACCAAACAAATTACGAAAAACTTTTTTTTTCTGACAGAATATTTACATATTATAAAAAGAATGACTTTGTTGCTGTTCTTTTAGCTATTTCCAGTTTGAAAGACTTTATATGCATGGGGCTGCAGCAGAAACTAGAATAATGAAATCCTAAAAGCTCCTCTTCTTGAAGCACGGCTAGGATAAAAGCCTACTGTGTGCATGCCAATTGGCAAAGATTTTCAGAGAGGATTTACTCTGGTGCTTTGTCAGTGTTCCTCTGTGAATATTAAAAAAAGTCAGGAGATTTTTCTTGAAGCAAATTTTTGCAGTCCTCAAGACATTTCAATTTTCTTCAAATTTCCAATCAGTTTAGAGGGCTTTACTTGTGAAGTGCATATTGTGAACATCAGATTAATAAAGACCACAATATCCACTTCATTATATCTGACATAAAGCCCATGATCAGTGAAAAAAATTTATCATTTAAAAAATAGAGTTGATGTTTCAGACATCAATCATTCAAATTATATGCTGCTTTGAAGAATGCAGTGCACATTTATTTTATTGAACAGCTTCCAAGGACCATTGCTCATAACCACCTGCAGCTTCTGAAATTCAGGTGGTATTCTTCCTTTAGCCACAGTAAGGAACTACTAAGGCATTTCTATCAATACTAAATGAACACAAAGGTGAGAGGACGTTACTGTATAATCAGTTCTCTCCATATAGTTAATATTTTGTTGCTCTCTTTGTTCCCTAGCATGAAACTCAACATGGCTCTATTTTCTTTGGCTCTTGACATTTTACTGCTTTCTGTCATGATATACCTGTTCAAAACCCCAGGAGGCTTTAATGTGAAAGATTTCCTAAGACAACAGGAAGATTTGTGAACACTGTCAAAAGCTTTCCTTATCATGCCAGAACAATCTCCTGCAGCCAGAAAGGTAGGGAAAGAGCTCACATTAGGGATGATCAGTGCAGCATTCAGAGTCTTCTGCTCAAATTTCCAGACTAGTTCTATGTCAATGGTATAAAAACCAGTCTGGGAAAATATCTAAAGATGCGGTACAAGAACACTTCTCATTCCATCTCTTCTTCAAAACCTACATAAAAAAATTCATTGTAATTTAACTCCCAACATTAATTTTTCCATTTCAGCAACTGCCAAACAAGACACAGAATCATAAGAACAGGGACAGCAGCAAAACCCAGTCCTGTAGCCATAGTATTGAACATACATTAAGGCGCTTAAACACTCCCATCTCTGCAAATCATTATGAAGTGTTAATGCAAAGCCAAATTAGGTACGAAAGGACAGTACTGCACTTTTATACAATAAAATGAATACCGAGTCCCTTGACAGGAAGAAGTCTAAGCACTCAACATGTTCTTGAGCAGGAGGAAGAGCAGAGCAGTTGCCTTGCTGCAAAACAGATCAATACCTGTGTGGAAAGCCAAAGAGGAAAAGGAGAGCTTTCTTCTCCCTAGGCAAGATGTCTCTATCCTTTCCCAACCCCTAAGTGCAGCATTTTGTCTTATTGGCAATCCTGTTGTTTCTAAAAATCCCACTTTCAACACTTTTCTGAAGGTGTGGGCTTGGTCCTACCGACAGAGCCAGGCATGTCTATGCTAGGGAATCACCAACATGCATCAACAATCCCTGACACACAGCTCCTGAGACAAGGCTGTAATTCTTCTGCAAGTAAGCTAGCCAAGGATATTTCAGATGTTACACTGTTAAATCCTTCAATCCTTCACCATTCGTGTCCTGCAAGCAGGCTGTAGTAACAGAAGAAAAAGAAAAACAAAGCAAAAAACAACCAAAACCAAACCAAAAAACAAAACAAAAAAAACCCCCAAACCCCACCAAACCAAATAAAATCCTCCCCAAAAAATACAACAACCACAAAAAACCTACCAAACGAACAAAAAAAAAACCTACGAAACAAAAAACCCCAATCCCCCCAAAAACCCCAAAAAACCAAAACTAGCACACCAGAGAAAATGGAACTTCCTGTATTTAAGATCTGGAAACACCTAGTACATTTTCTTATTGTAAATCAAGTTTTTTTCCTCAGCAGCTAAGAGTGAGCTGTATCTTAAATTTTCCAACACCCCCACAGGATTACTGACCTGCTTTACCTTGGTCACTGACTATTCACAGGACTGCAAATACATGGCACTATAAAATTATTGGGTGCAATATAGCATCAAACACAACTGAACACATTTACATCACATGTGGCAAAGCACTAGACACAATCGACTTCCATGAGTTAGCATGTCATGTATTCAAGATTAATTCATTAACAGATGAGGCATTCAAATCAGATCCTTCATGATTTCATTTTACCCCCTTCTTTCTGTTTTTCTCTGCATCTTTTCCTATGTGCAGAAACACATGATAACTCCACACAGAATTCCAATTTCTCAAGCATTTTCATGTGTGATTTGATGGGGGCTCATGTTTGCAATAATGAATCAAAACATCAGTCAATAAAACTGCCTCCCCCAGAAATTACAAACATGGCATAACTGTGCTGCTGAAATACATCTAAAAGAATGAAATAGCAATGTAAGGAGTACATTACACATTACTTTGACTGCACCCTCTTTGCAGAAAGGTCAAGAATAGAACCCGGTAAAAAGATGATGAATGTTTTCTGCATTTAGCAGCACCTGCTTCCATTTTACTTCCCTTGTCATCTCTGCACCAGAAACCCTGAAATAATCAGCATCACTGCAGTTGTAATGACTTGAACACCCACCTCAAGCACATACAGAAAAAAAGCCTAATTTTGTAGGCTTTGATGCTTTTAAATTATGTTTGTTACCATGAGAACTCAATTGAAATACTACCCACAAGCTTGCAGAAAGGGGGTAAAAACAACAAAACAAAACAAAATAAAATCTATTTTTAATCAATGGTAGTACACTTGCTGCATTGCAGCATTCTCACAAGCTCCCCAGCCTTCTGCAGTCAGGGGCAGCAGAGATACCCAGAGAGATATATTTTGCTGAATACTTTATTCTGGAAAAAATTTATCTGACAGTTTGATTGTTGTCCAGTACTTTCATACAATATTCCATTTAAGGAAGATAAAGCACACATACATGTTCTGCACCATGATACAAGGTTTGATTTGAAAACCAGATAATTAAATGTATCTTAAATGTGAGGGCAACTCTGACAGCCACCCAGAACAAAAAGGCTTTTTGTTGATATATGAGATAAATCAAAGCTATGAAACACTCTGCTTTCCCCTTCATCTTACCGATTTGTTATCTTTATAAATTTATGCTGATTTTTATGTATATATACTTCTAGAAACTCAAGTGATAGCACTGTATCTTCTAGGGTTCTTGGTTTTTTTGGTTTTTGTTTGTTTTTTTTTTTTTTTAAATTTACAGTCTTATGTTCGGATTAATGGACATGGACACTGCATTCCTGCAGTCTGACTAGGAGCCAGAGTTTTCACCCCAAGCCTTCAGCCATGTCAAATCAGATAATTAGACTGTGGCTGAAACAAAAACCAGTAATAAATGACACCAAGCAGCTTGGTCAGCAATGTATGTGTTAAATGCCACAACTGATGCAGATTGTAGGAACAGCCTGCAGGCAGTGGTGGGCAAGAAAGGGGGAAGAGTTTCACCTCTGATCAGAACAACTTACTAGCCACTTACTCAAAAGGAGTCATGTCACAGAGCCCTCTCTTAAAAGACATATATACTACTCCACAGCAGGAAAATTACTGCTATTGTAATTAAGAGACCAGCCAGACTGTATCTCATCAAAGGTGAGAACAGAATTAATATCCCCATGAAAGATCAATCACCCTCTCCACAACACTGTCCATACTGGAGCATTAGGTATCCTTTAGGCCTCAAAAGCAGCAGCTCCACGAGGAAAAACCTATCAGCCAGAGAGAGATGGCATGAACATGACCTATGCCAGAAACCCTGGATACCACCTTCTCAAAAGGCAAATGTAAACCGAGTTGAAACAACAGGGATAAAACAGACTTTTGATATAGCTTCAGTGGAGCAGGCAGGTCTCCCAGTTCTTCACTTGCATCTTTACACAACATTAACAGTTGATCCCTCCATTTTGAATGTTTCATGTAATGTGTGCACTTGCAGCTGTACTTTCACCTGTCATGAGTTAAGCATCACAAATGATGAAGGGTTCCACCAGAGGAGGGAAGAAATCCATGCACCAGCAGCAGGGGATACCCTAAAAGATGGAGATGTCCTATTTGAATCACACAGGCTGCATGGGGAGATTATACCACCTGGGCTGGGGGAGGCACAAACATCTTCCAGTGACACCAGAGGCACTCAGATATGCAAAATAATGTAAGTGTATTTGCTCAAACTTAGAACATCAGACGGGGAGAGTGTCATAACCCCCACTTGGCAAGATCCTAAAGGACATTTTTTTAGATCATTGTCAGTCATATTTTAGGGAAGAATTCTAAGGAGCATCTATCACGAGTAATTTCATTGAGGTCAAGAGAACTACCTAGACTTATCCCACCTGCAAATCTGTACCCACTGACTGCCTGGAGCTTCCATGTTAACCCCTTCCAGCTCCTGCACATGTACAGAACTGACTCCCACCAACTTCCATGAGTTGTACATCACACAGGCAAAACATGAGCAAAGCTTGACCCTATATACTCAGAAGACCATGGGCATATCATACCTGAGGGTAAGACATGCTGCGAAGAGATATGAGAAGAGGGCTGAGCTGGTACACAAAGAACAATTAGAATGACATCAGCCATGGCTGAGCTCTGTGCAACCTGCTTTCATGCTGATGATCCACAACACAGTGTCTGTGCCAGTTTAGGCCAGCAGGACCACCTCCGACAACTGCTCAGTTCAATGGCATAATTTTCTATTGTTTTTCCTCCTTTCCTTCTCTCTTTCTGCTAATTGCAGTGACTCTGAGATCATCGCCCCACAGAGTTACAAATAGAAGAAGAAGAATGCTTATGGTTATCCAAACCCCTCCACTGACAAAAACCCACTGTGTTAAAGAAAAAGATTGACTTATCCTTCATAGGCATGGATTTACCAGGAGATTAGTAACATCAGAAACTTTAAATAAAGAGATTTCCCTCATATTATCTATAGACTGTTGAGACCATGATTGTCTCACCTCTTCTATGGAGTATTGTTAATTTATTATATTCTGGTAATTCATCTTCTTCCATTAGACATTACCTGCAGAGAATTTGCTAAAGTTCACCAAGGGATGAAGAATTTCATGCACCAATGGAAGTGCCTTCAGGATTATTTCACTCAAAAGAGGTTTTCTTCCTCCTACAATTGTGGTCTAATACGGATATTCATACAATCACAAGGATCTTTAGAAAGGCAGAGCAGTTCTATGGTTGAGGCACTGAGATCCAATATTAGAATTTGGTCCAGGCTTCTGCTGCTCACCTGGCACTGTTACTTGAACTTATGAATGAATAAGCCCATGCCTCAGCTCTCCCAGCTGTAAAACATATATTACAATATTTACACAGTGTGTAACTTGTCTATTTATACTGCAAACCTTTCAGGACAAGGGCTGTCTCTTCCACATGGGCAAGGATGCTCTGGCTCCCAACGAAACCCTTTGGATCCAGATTTCAGAAAGTTTTGCTCCAAGAAGGACATTTATCACACACAGCATCTGCGTGAAGGCAGCATGACAAACTGGAAGCTACAAAAAGGAGATTCAAAAAGAAGGACTGCAACACTGATCCCTGACACCAGAGCCTGAGAGCTCTCCAGAGCACATGGGAGAAACAGAGGGATCCAGGGCACCGTGTGCCTGCTTGACAGCTCTGGGGACAAAGGCTGCCCTGAGCTCTAGCTGTCACAAAAAGCTCCAGTGCCTCAAAGCTCAGCTCAGGCCTCCAGTGCTGCTGAAAGGGACCTTGATCCCTTAAAACTCTCAATCATCAGCCAGGACTACTAAGAATAGCCACAGTTTAAAATTTGGATATGAAGTCTCTGATGAAGGTTGCAGCCTACAAACTACATTAAAGAGTCCCTGCTGTTGGTATTATCATAAAAACAAACAAAAATGCAGATTTGTATTTCAACTCCATAGGGCTGCTGGCCTGACAACTGGGTTGTCTCTAAATTACTTCTTTCACAGATACTCCACAGCACTTCCCACATCTTTCCTACAGGAATCTATATAAAGCTTGCTGCATTTCTTACTTCTGATGGATGCTCATTTCTAAAAATACTTGTACAAAGAACTGTCTTTAGTAGGAATTAAAAATGTGACACAACATAGTGCCAGAATTCATTTAAGAAAACATAAATCACAAGGTATGCATCAAGTCTCTGATACCAACCTGCTTCCATATATACACAACACATCCTTCAGATTTCTCCGTGACGTTAAGCCAGTATTGTAAACTGCCTGCTTGATTCTGCTGGTCACCTTAGCTGAAGATATGTGAACACACAAGTGTGCTGGTTTGGCCAAATTTAGAAATGTATACTCCAAGAGAAGGCAGATTACAAACTACCCCTCCACCCACCAGGTTTGGGGAAAAAGGAAATTCTCCATGAAGGAAAGTGAAGGAGATAAAATTATTTATTTAACAAACACACAGGAAAATTACAATAATGTAAATAATAAAACCTGTCACTGTGGAGAGAAAAATCTGGGAAAATGTTAAGAGTTCTTCCAGGGGTCTCTCTCTCTCTTTCTCCTCCTTGGAGCTGGGCCTTGGCTCAGGGCCAGGGCCTCTGTGCTTGGTGCAAAGTCCTCCTGATGTGTTCTGGTGTGAAACAGTCCAGCAGGACAGAAAAGGAAAAACTGAAATGCCAGGGAAACAAAGTTCAACTCTCTGGAGAAAAAAAACCCGAAAGCTCACTGAAAAACCAGGGTGCTACTCCGCTCCTCTCCCACAGCAGCCAAACGCAGAAACCAGGGGGAAAAAAATGCAGAGAGCAAGTGTGTTATCTCTGTGTCCTTGATTTTTTTTTTTTTCCTCTCTCCACTCAGTTTAAAAGCATAGAAAGGCATAAAGCTAATTTCTGGGCATAGAGCCGCGATAGGGAATACAACACCAAGTCACTCCAAAACAACAAGCAATCTACAAATTCCCTAATTCTCTTACAATATTTATGCTCCTTTATCCTGTCTGCCTGTCTGCTCTGTCTATCCACATTTGTAATTGTCAGTCACACTGACCAATTTCTACCATGCTTAACAGAAGATTCTAAGCTCTTACTGACCACCTTAGGAAATCCACAGACGGATAAGAGAGAGAGAGTATAAATGCCTCTATGAAGGAAAAAAACAAGGAGAACTCAGACTGTATTTCCCCTTTCTGGAAGTGTCCTGGAGGGTCTACTCAGTAGATGTGGAGATCACATGCAGCCACAGGATATACTCTTTCTGGCCAAATTAACTCTCTAAGCACAGACAAGTAAAGGATGAAAGAGGTGCTGGTTAACCCACACAGAGAAGTCACTGCAGAGAGGACACAGTAAGTTGCTGAGAAAATGCAAAGTAAGTCAGGAGATCCCAAAGGTCCATGGTGTAAATGGAGATAGTGAAAAATGAGAAAAAACAATGCAGGTAAGGCAAATTGGGTGTGCAAGGAATAATCAAATGCTGGGAATCTGAGAGAACACAGTAGAGAGTGTGCCTCTTCCACAGGGAATCAGGAAGATGAGAAAACTAATGGTACCACAGGAAGGGAATACAGGGGCTTGAGAGCTGGGGTAGAGACTGTATGTAGAGTAGTGATAAACATCACAAGCTCTAAGTAGAGGGCCAACACTGGATGCCACCCCACACTGACAAGTAATAGTCATTATTTTAATTTTAAAACAGTTCAATTGGCAATACCATTTCTAGCACTGAGCTGAACTCAAACCCAGAGAAAGTCCTGACTTCAGGCATTTCAAAGTATGGATCGACTCTGGAAGGTCTAGATACATTTCAGACTGCAAGAGAAGGCATCTTCATGACTACCAAATCTTCTTCACTCAGGCCAGAAAGAAATAGGTTTTCTGATTTTCACTTGGTGGTTTTATTGATAGCTGGAAGCCAGTTATCTAAACATTCAGAACCTAGGGGGAAAAAGGTGAAGCAGGGTGGTCCAATTCTGTTCTAAGGCCAACATTTACATTAGTTTTAAAAGGAGATGAACTATTTTGTCCATTTCTGTTACTTGCTACAGTGAACAATATGCAGAAATAGATCTGTATTACTAACTAGACTTTTGCTGTAATAGGGAAAACAACATTTCCCAATGGAAAACATACAAAAACAGCAGAGATGAACAAAAGGTGAAGCTGACCTCCTGTATTTTTCAACTCACTATACATTGGATTTTAAACTGAAACCCTCCCAAGTAAAATAGGATTTGATCTCTTGTAGGCTGTATATCCTACGAGGATGGTTTTCTATCTACAAATTCCCAGCATGAATTATGGAGTCTCTAAGGTACTAATTACACTGGCAAATACAGTCTCACCAGTGTGTGCTGCCTGGCTGCTTACAGCTCCATGTTTCTGTGGAGACTTGACTGTAAGCTCCTTGGGGCCTAGAACAACTCTGCTGTTTGAGCATCCAACACAACACTGATCTAATCAGACTTGGACACCTAGTTACTATTATTATGATAGCTACAGCAATGAATCATGTAGCAACACGAAGAAAAGCAAAAGCTGTTGTACACAATATCCCATTCCCGGGCATGCCACCATTAACCTTAGACTCAAAATCCTGTTGTGTCTAATTCTGTTTTCAGCACAGAGAGGATGTTTTTATGATTTTTAGCAGCCAAACTGATGCAAGAGTGACTGTATAAAAAAGCAAAACATTTTTTCTAGCGTCAAAGAAGTTACAACTGAAATAAGAATACCAGGGAGTTGTTATTAAGAGTATGCTGCAGGAAACCCATAGAGATGCAGGTAAGGAGGTAAGGGCAACAATATGAATTAGTCATTGAGACAGGACTCCTAATCAAAGTACCTTGCAATTTACCCCAGATATCCCACACAGACATGGCAAAAGGCAGAACAACTGGCAATCTTACACTAACATCCTGAAGTCTTCTGATGTAGAATTCAAGGATTGTTTGGAAAACAACAAACCCATGTGAGGAACTCACTTTTCACATCAAGACCTCACCTGAATATTGGGCTTTAATCACATGGTGTATTATACCCCCCCCTCCCTGTGTAATTATTCCAGCTGTCCGAAATGTCATGGCTATGAAACTGGACTGAATTATAACTTCCTGCTTCAGAAGGGACCAAAGTCTCAAAGCGATTAAAAATAAGAGAAAAAAAAAAAAAAGACTCATCTTAAGGATGACAACTACAGTATTTTTTGGTCATGATTATGAAAATTTTTCTTTTATCAACTATGCTGGAAAAAACATTAGGATTCAAACATCTGCTCTTCTCTTGTTGTTCCTCAAAACAAACGAATCTGTGCCTCTCAAGCTTCCCTCATGAAGAATGCTCACAGCAGTCCCATTATTCTCACTACCTCTTTCAAAAGCATGTTTACTATCACAACTGCTTAACTACTCTCAAATAAGGCTTAACTCTCAGTGTCAGGGTCCCTAGCACTGAATTTACAAGCTGTATTCCTTAGGCATTCATGACTTGCATTACAAAGCCAATTACAGGTATTAAGTGGGGATGGGATCATTTTCCCCCCAACCACTTTGCAGGCAGCATTGACTTCCAGCTCCCCCCTCAGTGAGAGACACAAGCATATCCCTGTGGCCGTATCCTTGTCCTGACACCAGCCAGAACCAGATGTTCCACAGGAAAGTTCAAGAGAACATGGCAGGAGGACTAAGGTGTTTCTAGACAACAGCAGTTTGCTGTGAAGAAGAACAGGGGACGTGGTCCATCAAACCACTGGAAGAGACAGGCGATACAAGGCCTTTCTGAGCAGGCCCACAGAGCAGTCACACCTGACAATGCAGATATCAGAAAGACACAGAGCTGACCTGCAGTTCCTGTGAAAGAAGGGCTGAGGTGCACCAATTGGCATGGACTTTTGAAAATTGAAACTGTAATTTTTACAAGTGTCAGCAGTTCCTTTTTCATATAGCCATAAAGCTATAATCCTTAGTAAGATGATTAATTTTCAAAAGGATGTTCATAGCAAAAATTCAACTGCCTTTAGGAGAGATGAGCTTCTATTCCATGGTGTTGAGTTTTCTTTCCCTCCACGTTATCCAGGGGACAAAACTCATAGTTGTGAGAATTCAGCGTTAGCACACTGAACTGGTTCCTGAGCTACAGGAGGGATTACGTTGACGTGACTGCTAGAGATGCAGAAACAACTGCAGTGTTCATAAAACCAAAATGCAGCTCAACAACTCACCTTCACTTGCTTAATTTTGCCCCTCTATAAAGACACTTAAGTACTGCACAGAAATGGAGAAGTTCTGTATTGGGGTTGGCTGCGGATCCTGACAAAGGCATCAAGCATAAGCTGCAACACACAGGACACGCCTGTTTTCCTTCCTTACCAATCTCTTTCTTGAAATTAAACTCTGTGGCTCATCACAAGAGAGAGGAAAAGAAAGTTGACATTTTCTTCTTCCTCTCCCCTCCTAGTCTCTCTGGCCTACCTCTTGCATCCGAAGAGTTAGGAAAAGGCTTACTGAAAAATGGCAGCAAGTCAGGAAACCTCTCTCTGTCAATTTCTGCCTGAATTGCTTTGCTTCTTGGCTGTAAACAAGTCTTAAGCATCTACTAGTGACTCAGTCTGCTACACAGGATTATTTCTTACACCACCACTGTCATCATGATGATTTGATAGTGACAGAGGACATTCTGTTTCCTTCCCACTGTTTAACAACCACATCTGAATCCTTTCAAAATGTAGCAAATTCTACCTTTGTTCACAAATACAAGTAAAAGAATGTTCAAAACAGCTTGTGTTCAAAACAGGTGTTTGCAGATATATGAAGGTGCAGATAATGGCTATTAAGAAAATCAGAAGAAAGGAGGGAAGAGAAGCTGATTACAAAATTCATGAGAGCCCTCATTTTGAAGGAGGAAAGAGGTAGATTGATGCTAAGTGATAAACACAAAGGAGGGAATGGCTAGTTTGGGACAAGGACCTTCTGTAAGAAAGCTAAAAGTTTCTTGCAATTGAGATTGTAGGACAGCCTACTTGTTGGTAGGAGACTATTTTTAAGAGGAAGGCTGATGAAGGAGGAATGGATGCCACACTGACTGTGACAATAAGTGTGCCAAGAGCCTCCTTCAGTCACATGTCAGAACCACCCAGGTAGGGATGCCTCTTTGCAGCCCTCCCAATGCCAAGCAGGAGACACTCAAGCCAACTGCATGGGAAAAGAGAAGACAATGCCAATAATGCCACTAAGCTCCATCTTGCACTCTGCCCACTTGCAAACTTTCCCTAGTGCTACGACAACCACTGCAGAAAAAAAACAAAGTAAGAAAAATGAAAAAAGGAGAATGTCTCTAGAATTTTTGACTCTTCAGAAATCAAGCCAATGTTTTACTCTGCAGCTACTACAAGAAACCCTTCTAGTGAATATCAATTCATATCCCTTTTCTAAAAACTGTTCCAACCATTCCTCACTGACATCTTTCTATATAATGTTGACTTTCAATCATTGATGAGGGAAATTTCTAACCCTAAAATACAAGCTGTGGTGTATTTATGCTCTGTACAAAATTTGTCTAAGATGAGCCTGTATCCAAAGAGGTTTCAGCCTAATTGAATAAAGTATCAATACACAAATGTTCTCCCTGAGTACGCTGCATGCTCACCTTGACCTCCTACTGCCTTCAAGGCTCTGTTCCAGATGGCCGCTGCCAAGCTGCAACCCCATCTACATGCCTTTCCTGCTGAGCATTAGTAGGTTCACAGTAGAAAAAGAAGTTCAAACAATGCTTACACTCAAAGGTTACTCAAAATTACCTGTAATCTCAACATGACAGAGCCTTTGGAGGGTGTTAAGACTTCCCCTCTCCTGCTTAGAAACAACCCCAGATGAGCAAATGGTCTTGGTACCTTCCCTGGTTTTGAGGTCATTTAAGAAAGACAGCTCACACAGAGAAAAGCTCGTGTCAGGAGATGCTGAGTTTGTTCACAATGCACAGGCAATCACAAGGCCCAGTGACCAGCATGAAGAGTCACTGCAGCTGCCCCAGAAGCATCAGAAGCAAAACCACAGTATGCTGCAACTATTCTAAAGCTAAATCATCAGCTTCAAATGCTGCAAACAGGCTGTACTGACATCCCAGCTCAGAGAACATGAGCTTTATCACCCATTCCTGAGGCCCTCTGAGCCACCTTCCTGGTTCTGTTACTTCTTGACCCCATGCAGCAGTCCAGCCTTGGGGGATGCTCTTACACAGGGGGAAACACATCTCCTTTTCCTGAGCCCCCACCTCCTTTATCACAACTTCCCTTGTCACACACCTGTAGTACATTATTTCCATTGCTAATTCTCACTGTTACTTTTAGTCACCCAGAGACAAAGGACAGAAGAGACAGTAATGCTCACAAGATCTTACACCTGCATTTTATCTCCTAATCACTCATATAGCAACCCTGAGAAGAAAATGCTAGTGTTGATGTATGATTGTTTCTCTCTCTTTTCATTTCAGACTTGCCAACTTCTTAAACTGTCTGTGGCACCTCAGCAGCATCAAAAGGCTTTGGGGCACTCCATGAATATACTCTTTATTTCAAGAGCAGTAATTTAGGTCTGTCAGTTAAGGTTAAGATATGCAAAGACAATTTAAGCTTTGCACAGAAGACAACTGAGAACTTACTTTATTGCTAGTGGAATATTATCAATAGTGAAATGGCAACTGCAACAGAACTGCCTGTTACTTTAAGTCTTACAGGCTAATTTAATCCTTCATTTAGTACTTGCACTGCTGCAAGGGTATTCTGAGGCCATGGGAAAATTCCTCAAGTATGCAGGATCACTGCTTATGGTGCCCCTTCCGGTTGGCAGGAGCCTGCAGGGTGCTGGACATGCTGGCTGTCTCTGGGAGCAAATGGGAGCCTGATGGGAGCAAATGCCAGGGCTGTGGTGTTCCTGCCCTTCCATAGTTTGAGGCCCAGAAAGACTGGGCTGCCTGTGCTGTGCTTTCCAGGAGGAGTAGCACTGAAATTCTGTGAAACAACAAAAGGCACCTTAACCCTCAGGCACACTATATGTCTCAGAGACAGGAGAGGCTGGCACATACACACTTTATGTGCCTCCACAGCTCATGTCAGGCCTGTGCTGCCATGGCCTGTGAGAGAGAGTATTTCACATATGGAAAGTCAACTGTCTTGTACTTGTGTGTCTGCTTTTTACAGCCTACAAATGCAGAGAGACAAATCTGATTCTCTATTTTAATTCCCTTCAAATTCATAAATCCAGGAGACACTGCACACAGAAGTAAACTAGGGACTGCTTGGGAAATTAATAGGTTTATGGGTTTATAATAGCTCAAGTCCAAAACCAGCCTTGTACCCAATACATATACACACAAGTGCATTATGTGCATACAAATCTGAGAGACCATACCCTATTACCTTTCTTCATCCTGTAGTATCAGCTTGCCTTCCTTTAAACCTGTGCTCAGTCCTTCCATTTTTTTCATCGTTAAGTATCCTGGCAGCCTCAGAAGCATCACACTGACTGTCAGGATATTCAAGGAGAATACGGGAGCCTTTGATTTTGATTCAAGTATGATCTCACAGAAGAAATGTGTCCTAAATTGCCATAATTCAGCACATTCCTTTTTACTAGTGACAAGGCAGACTAGATATTTTTACCAGCTGAATAAAACTTCCACGCTTATGTATGTGGTCATGCTACGCTTCAAAGGATACAAAGCCTGAACCTCCTCTAGCTTGTTGGGCTGAGAGGATACCCAGGGAAGGGGACAACCATCCTGTTATGCCTTACATGAGTTTCTACAAGCATCTCCTACACAGGCATCTGTGCTCACTGAAACCCTTGTTCTGCTTACGTTGCAAGGCCAGAGCAAACATACCACTTCTCCCCAAAATAATGGCAGCAATTCCCCCTGCCCTGCTCAAGTGCACTTTGCCACGTGTTCCAGGAGCCAGAGAAATTTTCTCAAACCTTCTTTGTTGAAGCAGCCTCCTTGTTAAACCATGCTCATGAGTTAAAAGATCATACCTGGGTAAGCAGATGATAGGATGCTGCGTCTGGTTGTTAACAAGGGAAACGCTCTGTTCCTATGAAGAAATAGAAAAATATGCTCACAATTTAGTCTCTATGCAGCAAATTTAGCATAAACACAACATTGTAAGCACTATAAAATGTCCTTACATCTTATGTGTACACTTCTGTCTGAGCCTTTTTCTCTCAGCTTCATTTCCCAAGACCCATTAATTTAGATTCCCTGTTATGCCCAGCCTGCTTTGGGACCACAAAGGAGCTGCTTATTCCCTAGGCCAGCCCTGAAAAAAATCTGGCACTGGCTCCAAAAACTTGTCCATCAAGGAAGCAGGGAAGCCAGATGGAGCACAGCACAATTCCAGCCAGACTCCCTCCAATGGGAGACCTGTCAGAGCTGCTATATGCAGAGTCGGTACTGCAGGGTAGTGTTGCAGTGTGGGGAATCTTACAACAATATC
This sequence comes from Lanius collurio, assembly GCA_020086605.1. Lineage (NCBI taxonomy): Eukaryota > Metazoa > Chordata > Aves > Passeriformes > Laniidae > Lanius > Lanius collurio. The sequence continues at coordinate 4,175,280 of JACBWW010000058.1, read as the reverse complement.
AGACGGCGATGGAGTTGGAAGGACAGATGACGCGGTATTTTTGCAGATGTTCAGAGATGATTTATTTCCTCCAGCTGCATGGCCGGAGTTCCCGAGAAGCTCTCCCGGACCTTCTCCCCCCCTCCAGCTCCAGGCACCCAAACCACCCAATCAGGAACAGGTATGGGGCACACGTGACCTGGGGACAGGGACAGGGACCCACCTCCACAATTCACCCTTTCTTATTAAAGAAAATAACAGGGGAAATAGTTGGATAAACAACCAAACAATTTCAAAGGAAAGGAAGCCACTATCTTGAGTTCTCAAATGTCCAAACAGATTTCTTTTGGAGTATCAGAAGGGAGACAGGACTTGAGCACGCTTCAGATGGAAACTGAGGAAGGGATTTTCCTTTTTGTACCTGTTGGAATCTTAGAAAATGACGGTTAATTTCTTCCCTCCCTCCTTTTCATCCCCCTCATCGGCAATGCAAAGGGATTCATGGCAAATGAAAAGGACTGGTTTTGTGAGGGGAGCCAGAAAGGGAGATTTGGGCTGGGCATTTATGGGGGATGAAGGGACATGGGATAAAAGGGGAAAGTGGAATAGGGGAAAGGATAGGGATTATGGGGATATTGTCCAGCATATCTACTACCTTTCACAGGGGCACCCCCAGGACCTGTAACACATGCAGCTTGTGGGCCCTTTCTTTCTTGAACAATTTTGAATTCTACTCTTTCTCCTTCTTCTAAGCTTGGAACATCACTTTTGGGGTTCTTTTTTACAATAGCGGATTTATGGACAAAAATATTTTCTCCAGTATCGTCTTTCAACAAGAAACTGTAATTTTTCTTTACATTATACCACTTTACAGTTCCAAAAACCTTAGCTATGATAATCTTTTCATTTTTTCGAGTTCTTTTCTTCTTGCTTTCACTTTTTCTCATGTTGGAACTGCTGCAGCCAGGACCACCGGGGCCGGGGCCGCCAGCGCGTTCCTGTCTCGGGGTCTCAGCGCCTTGGGATCGCGTGTGGGGCGGAGCCGCATTTGGTGCCATGCTCGCTCCCCCTCTGGAATTTCGCGTGACTGTTCCACGCTTTCCGGGCATTTGCGCGGCTGCACGGCCGGGCCCTGTGAGGCGTTCGCATGTGCGTGGCTTCGTACTGCCACCGCTGCTGCCGCTGTTGCTGCTGTCGTCGTCAGCTGTGTGGCCGTGGGCTAGCACGGCTCCCTTCGTGCCCCCACACCCCTCTGGCTCTGCTCGGCGTGTTTCACCACGGTCGCCATAGCGACTGCCACAATCACCGCTGCCTTTCTCAGTGTGGGGCGCGGGCTCGGACCGTCACTTGCCACACGGTGTGGGGCGACCATCGCCGGGACGCGTCTCGGCCGCCACTGCCCTCGCCTCTGCCTCAGGGCGAACACCGCCAGGCCCACGCTGCCATGTCGCTCCTGACTCCACTCCCGCCACCTCCGCTGTCGCCGCCGCCCTGTCTCCTGCCGTGCCTGGCCTCACTGGCTCTCCCACGCGCGGGAACTCTCTCGTTGCCGCCCGCAATGCGCTGGGCGCTCTCGGCCGGGGCCACATGGTCTCAACCACGTGTTTGCTGCTGATACAGCAGCAGGACACTGCCGATATTGCTCAACAGTCTCTGAAATCAGGTAATATTCACGGAAATAGTCCTGCATCGGCATATTTTTTTTGATTCAGAAATTAACTGTGTCCAAACAGTCTTCCAAAAGTCCTTGGTAAGAATCAGATCCCAAGAAACATAGAAGAAGTTTTTAAACAGCCATGTCAAAAAGTGTCTTAGTTCTTTCTGACTTTGAATTAAGCTAAAGTCTACATATTGCTGTTCCAGAACCCTTTTTAGCTTAAGATAAATGTCTCTTTGTGGTTTGGACAGCCACGAGTCCTTCCATGAATCCTCCATCGTTCATCAAAACGAAAGTAAGAAGAGATATCCAGAGTTACTCACGAATTATCTTCTCCAGGGATCGTTTGCCCGCATTCTCCACCATTTGTTGCAGTGCGGGGAATCCTTACAACAATATATCAGACGGCGATGGAGTTGGAAGGACAGATGATGTGGTATTTTTGTAGATGTTCAGAGATGATTTTATTCCCCCAGCCGCATGGCCAGAGTTCCCAAGCAGCTCTCCCGGTCCTTCTCCCCCCCCCCCTTCCCCAAGCTCCAGGCACCCAAATCACCCAATCAGGAACAGGTATGGGGCACACGTGACCAGTGGTTGCTAAGATACACAGAAAGTAATGGAAGAAGAACAAGAGTCCCTCACTGACTTCCCAGTATGACACTTCAAAACAGCTGAAGATACCAAGGCAGGTGTAGTGGCTTAGTTCCAAATATCTATTCCTTACTTATTTTACCTCTGTGAGATAAGAATTAGGAGAAAGCAAAGCAGGCACAAACTTAAAAGAATATAAAGAAGTTTATTAACAGACCTAAAAGAAAGAAACAAAAGTCAGAATCAGACTAAACCTTTAGAAACATTTCTCCTTTCCCCACCTTTCCCTTCTCACCCTGACAATGTAAAAAAAACAACCCTTGAGATTTTTAGTCCATTTACCACTTCCATAATAATCTGTTTCAGTTCACATAGGAAGAGGAGTCTCTCTTGCTTAGGCTATGGAGACAGCTCTACAAGAACACTTATCTCATGGCTGCAGAATCAGAAAAATGGCTACCTGGGTAGTTCTCTGCTTGCATGTGAAAAGTGTCTTCCCTCGAACTACAATTTTCCCTCAACTGTTTCTCGAGGGTTCCAATTTGAGCTAAATGGGGTGTCAGTTTAAGACTGAGCCGTTCAGAAACAAAAGTTCTCTTCACTCATCTCTAGGAGCATCCTCATCTCTAGGAACCGAGGTCATCTTCACATTTATGCCTTTCTGTTCCTTTCTACTGAGGTCTGGATCAGTCCATATCAGATGATGGGACTATGCCCCCCACCTCTGGGCAGTTGGTTCCAGGTGTATGGCACACCCCTCCAGGTGAAGGCAAACTGAGTCCTGCACTCTGGTGCCAAAGGAATGGAGAAAAATGCATTTGTTACTTCACCATTTTTCTTAACATAAGTACTCCTGCTCGCAATTGCTCAACCCCCCATGCTTTCATGAAATTACAGCGGGTACTCAGGATGTATCACAGTTCATTTCCATCGGTTTTACAACAGAATTTCATCTTCTAGAATCTCCTCTTTCTCCTCCCTCGGGGTTTCAGCCCTTCCTTCTTCAATGACTTTAGTGTCTTTAGGGTGTTTCCTTCATGTTCCTTCACCATTCCCGTGGGAGAGGATTAGTATCCGCCGGCTCATCCGTTCTGAAGAAAATCTTACAGCACTAAAAGGGTTAATCTCGCCCAGGCAGCTGGAACTTGATTATTGCAGCTGGTCAGGGGGTGGGGCTGGCTACGCTGCCAGACTGCCTGCATGGGACAGGGCCCACGGCTCTGGGTGGCTGTCAGTTTAAGACTGAGCCGTTCAGAAACAAAAGTTTCTGTGGCCAGGCCACACTGAGCAGGGCCTGGCCCCTCTGGGCTGCACGGGCCCCCCCCCGGTTACCTGTCTGAAGGCTGGAAGTCAAAGAGAGCTTTCCCGCACAACTCATTCTTAAATGTGGCTCTTGCAGAGGCGTGTCAAGCTCTTTAAATGGCTTTAAAAATTGCCAGTATTCAAACCAGGGAGTTGATTGGTTCTGTTAGGACCAGAGGGAACTGCAAGCACCTCTTTGCAAAGAATCACTTCCGAGGCTAAACCATGACAGTAGGGAACTACTATAATTTCTGTTTTAAACTATTTTTCTTGCCTAAGTTGTAGCAGAGCGTCTTAAGTTTACCTGGGATAAGTAGCAAAGGTTACCACAGATATTACTGCCCTTATTGTAACCCTCTTTAATCATAGAGAAATGCCTGGGCAGTAAATGTAGTTACTTTGCTGAAATAGCCTTAGCATGCCCCACCATAAATCCTCTCTCCTTTCTCTAAGTCTTTGACCAGAGCACACTGGGGAAAACATTACAGGTGCAACCAGCAGACAGACATGCAAGTGGCTTCAATCAGGGCAAAGGGGGTCTCCTTGCCACAGGATTATCCCCCAAGTATTATGGGGCCAGCTAGTGCCATCATCTATATTTAAGGCTGCAGCTTCTCATGGCCGAGACACTTGTAACTTTTCTGACTTTAGTTGTTCAGAAATTAATTCCCTGTATAGGGTATCAAGTTAATGCTTTTGTTTGGGAGTTCACTGTTTTAAAGATTCATCAAGAACAAGGCAGGCATTCCCAGGAACTGGAGTAGTAAGAAACATGTAACTATACAAAAATAAAAAGACGGATAGTATTAAGGTAATGACAAAAGTAAGATGTAAATATGAAATCAGAGAGAAGCATAAGGCATACTCACAAAGGCAACTAACCTTAAGCTAGAGAGCAGTTCAGGCTTTTTTTATTTCCTGGACTGTCATCCTTTGTCACTTTGTCTGTACCACATCACTGGCATGCGGTTGTGCTAACTACAGCTTTCCACCAGTTTGCCCAGTTAACATCCAACAAGAACAGAAAGATTTCGCTTCCCTGGAGGGGGAAGGTTTCAGATAATTCTGACAGCAAATAAATGAAAAGTGACTATTCCACCTTACTGCAAAGGCTGTCAGCAGAGTGCACCATTTCCTTAATAGTAATAATTTTAAAATTAATAATAAATAAATAGTTACAGTAAATGACCTATGTGGAAATGAGGCTCCAGCTAGCACCAACTCTACCAACCCACAGGACAAAGATGAATGTTAAAATAAGCTAATTGAATTTGCTCTGGCTCAGCAGAAAGATCAATTTCTTGACAGCCAAGGGTTCAGCATGCAGCATCCCAACAACCCTCTGATGCATCACCACTGCAACATAAGGCCACATAGTCAGAATCAGAGGAAGTGGAACACCCCTCTTGGGAGGGGCAAGTGCAGGAGAGAGAGGCATTCAACAGGGGGACATTAATAGAAGGATGGAGACACCTGCTACTTGTATGGCACTTCTACCAAAAACAAACTTGTCTTTGCACTTTTGTTATTTATCCTACCACCATTAAACAAGTGTCCCAATAGTCTGAACTGAAAACTTGGTCAAAACTTGTTGATGCCCCAGAGACAGGACGGCAGGGGATGCCACTTTGGCTTCTCCAAGCGACACCTTCCACAAGTGAAAGGGCACAAAACAGATAAGCTGCTTTTTTCACTCCTAATGGGATGCTGTGATTAATACTGTCAATTTTAGATATGGATACCTATGTCAGGATATTCAAGCTTATCGCAATGAAGAAAACTTGAAGTCTTGCCCACAGATGCAGCCTGGTAAGTACATTCAGCACATTTTCTTTCACTGAAGTACATCGGACAGGTTCTCTGCTGATGCAGACTAACAAAGGGCTGGACAGCTCCAGGGCAGATGCACCGTGACCTAGCATCAGTCAAGGAAGCCTGTTCATTCTGGCTCTGCCATTTGCCTGTGGATCGAGCACATTACTTCCTCTGCTGTATCCATTAGGGATTGCCTTTCCTTCTTTTTGGTAAACACTTTGACTTCTACCTACAAAAACTGATAGCAAAAACCCAGAGTGTATATACATGCACATGCACAACAGAGAACTGAGGTTCTATTTTATACACAAGGTATTGGTAAGTATTCTTCAGTAATGTGCACTTTCTCCTACTTCTCCTCTTATAGAACTCTCAAAACCAATAGGACTGATAAATTTATACATTGTACTGATTTTAAAAAAATGTATCTTTTCCAGGATCTTTATTCTCATTTGAAGGTTTGTATGTGTTCAAACACTTCTGTATGACCTAACCAACAACACACCTGTTCTTCAGAGTCATTTGTAATGAAAATTGTAAGGACCAAGTGCATTCTTTTCCAAAGCTGTTCCACTTGCTCTCCTGAGAAAGGAGCTGTGCTGTTATCTTGCGGGGTCAGCCCATCCACCTGAGGCCCTGACTCCGCCTTGCAGACATCTATTAGCTTCACCAAGCTGCCTGCAGAAATGCACATTTAAGGTACAAACTTCAGTCTGGGAGCTTGCCTTTTGCTATATATACCTCAAGAGCAACATTCATGCTATGATAAAAGCCTAAATTGCCACAAATTACTTTTCAGCATTTAGTGCTTTTCCCAATAATGCTGCAAATGGATCAAATCCATTAGCACCAAACCTTTCCCCACGGCTTCTTCCTTTTACACTAAGCTCTCCTCCTCCATACTTTCCACATACCCCATGCTTTCCCCTTGGCAGCAGAGGCTTAAAATAACAGACGTCTTTCAAAGGGATCAAAAAAACATATTCTGGTTATCTGAAGAGCACAATTCACTACACATTTATTATTATTCCATTTCCAAAGTGCTAGGGAATGAAGGTCAACTATATCTGAACTTCAGCTAGGGTTGATTCAGAGAGTAAATGTCTTTAAACCACTGCAACTAAAGGAGGCAAAACCAGAGGTCAGGTTGTGGTGCTGTAAATTACTGACCATCAGCAGAAGTCAGCAGGTTACTGCGGCTGCAGATGTGGCCCTGAAATTCAGAAAGGACTGCAGTAGATGTTGCCTCGAGAATCGAGACTCCAGAGCCACACTGACTGAGGAAAAACTTGTACCGAGATTCTCACCACCAGTCTGAGTTAGTTTTGGGCAGCACACAACTCAGTACTTCTCTCACTCCTGAAACATGTCTGACTCAGAAAGCTGGCTTAGCAATATGGACATGTTCCCTTTTGACCAAGATGATTTAGAAAAGGTTTTAATGATGCAAAAACAAGTGATGCTGATCATACCATCACAAATTTATTTATTCCAAAAACTATTATACTGCATCTGTGTTAAAATGACTAGATTACTCACAACACTTCTTAATTCCCATTGCTTGTCTGGTGACTCATTTTCATTAAAACATCCACACCAAATCTTCCAATAGGTTAAAAGAAATTTTTAAAACCCTGCAAATTGAGAAAGGTTTATTCATGGGGAAAAGCATCTTGGGGTTGCTACTGCCAGCGTGAGCAGCTCACAGTCGAAAAGGTAGAGGAGACAAGGTCTGGCTTGGTTATGACTGTGAAGAGGAGATGGGGAAGATGAAAAGCTGTCTCAGCATCCAAGAATCTTGGCTAAGTGGGGCCTGAAATACACAGCAGACAGGAGACACTGTTCAATCATTAATGAAAAACAAGGTTAGCAGTGTCAGCACATTTGGCTTGAGAGACAGTTTCCTGATCCTCTTGATGTAGAAGTAACTTGGCTACATTAGTGGATGCCCCTAATTAAGGATTAAAGAATGGAAACAGAGAAGGACAAGGAAAGCAAAGGATAAAATTAACATGTTAACATTTTCACAGCTTGTATTCAGCAGCCCAGCTAGGACCCCATGGGGGTTTGTTTCAGGAACCTCAAAGACAGCAACAACTGCTACATTTGATGGAAAAATATGGTGTCTGGGTTTTACAAATGGTGTTTCTAATAGTTTATATGATTTTGCAACTAGCAAGGAAGAAAATCGTTCTGATAACAGTTACCACTGAGGCAAGGTCTGTGTTTACTGGCACAGACCTGTCATTAACACTCCATTTCTCTTGACCACAACTTACATCCCTTGTAGTTACTCACTGAAGATAGGTCTGGAGGCTGTTTTCCTGGTCTTGTCATGTTGAATTTTAATACATATTGCTTGAAAGATATACCACCTGCTATTTTATATCTATAATTTATTGTATAACGAGTTCCTATAAATTCTTATGAAAGCTTAAGAGATTTCCAAGACAGATTGCTGGCCTATTTTTTTTCTCAGTTTGCCAGCAAAGCAGAGAGAGTCACTGAGTTCCTCTTGCCACCCACTTCAGCCACAGCTCAGGCCATCCTCCTCCACTGAATGATCTTACCTCCAGAAGAAAGGCTGTCATAAGACTCACTGCTAATGAAGATGCTGGAATAGCAATGTACTACAGTCTTTGTGTTTGCTTTAGGAGGCCCCACCTATTTCAGACACCCATGAAATGGTTGTATGGGTACAAGCTGTATTTCACATGCTGGGGAGGAAAAGCTAGCTAGAGACTCTGGACAGGAGCTGTGTAATAGTCATTCAGTGAAACGGAAACCCCCAACCCCACAAGTTGGTATTCAAGAGAAAATATTTATTTAAGACCTGGGACTGAAAAATCTTCCACCTGTTAGGTACATGCCATCCTCACCTCAATATCACATATGTAGAAGACAAGCTTGATATGTCTCCATACTTTGGTCCAGCACCACCAGCTCCCATTGGAAATCAGAGACTTTTCCATTTGGGACACTTTGCATTCCCCTTACCTCTCAGAGCCAAGACATTGAAAGACAGTACTAAGAAGTTTTAGGAAGTTATTATAATTTTTTTTTTTCAGTGAACAGCAGCAAAAAGAATAACCTACTTCAGAATACAGGTATTGTACTATATCCATCTTATTAAACTGCATTTAATCTGTCTTTGGACTAACAGCACTTTCTAAAACAAGCCCTTACCCTGAGTAAGATCAAGGATGCAAATCCAAGAGTGTGTGTTGAAATCAGACCGTTCCCAGGCAGATCTCTCACAGCGAATAAAGCCAGGATGTGCCAAGATTGCGAAGGGCCTTCAGTCATGAGTGACAGACACAATCAACAGAGAAAATCAGCCATTGCCTTTTATCTCCTTATAAATGCCTTGACAGCCAAGCTGCTGCAAACCAATAAGTGTAAGAGTCTTTCTCTCAATCATCACAGTAATTCAGAGGGAGGAAAAAGGGAGGGAGGAGGGGAGGAAAGAAGAGGGCCTGAGGAATTTGGATGAAGTGTCAGGACGAAGTGCCGCAATGAGACTGACAGCTAGCCACAGCTTTGCTTTGCTAAGCATAGTTTAAGGATGCTGCACATCTGGACAAGCCTGGCATGAGCACACATCACAGATTGGCCTCAAGTCTATGCTGCCCCACTCCAGGGACACACTTCAACTCAGCAGGAGTGAGGGCATTTTTTTCAGCTGCTGCTGTGGAGCCCTATCTTTCCGGAGCCTATGGACACTCACTGCAGAAGGAAAGCAGCAAATGCTGCTCTGTGCTGAGCTCATTGTTGCTTTGGCTTCCAGGCTCTCGTCCAAAATTAAAGGTGGGTTTCCTTTCCCTACAGCATCTAGGACCATAACAGAACTATAGTCCACACATGGGGTGGAGGTGAACAGCAAGGGAGACGAAACAACCACCTTCCAAAGGACAACACAGGAGGCTTTCACATTACTGATGGGACAGGGGGGAAGTCTTCTGCCCCTAAGAAATTAAGGACATATGAGTATATGAGACAGGGTTAGAAAGCAAGAACTGCTGCACTGGTTTGGGTCCATCATCTCACTTAAGGATTCTTCTCTCACACACCAGTTCTGTTTATCCTGAAGATTTTCCTGTGATATACTAGGCAGATAGAAAATTTCCTCAGTACATCCTATACCCAAGAGACAACTTGGTATATCAGAGGTGTGATGGAAATACAAAATAAGACACAATTAAAATGTATCACTTTTTTTGGCTTGGGGTGAGTTTATTTTTCTTATCATCCATGTGATTTTATACAATTTAAGAGTATCAATAAAACTTCAGATTCTCTTGAAAAAGTAAAAATCCCCTTTGACATGATTGTAGACTGAGAGACTTTCTGTGGGTAACAAAGTAGGTTACTGTCTGAGACAGGATCAAAACCAAGGTCTCTCAGCTCCTGCATCTAATGATAAGGTTGAACATACACTCACAGCATAGCCATGACATAATAATGGTGTGTAGCTCTATAATCCTGTAGTAACCAAGTGCAGCCTTTTCCCAGTGTGCCAGTTAATATGATGGCAAAAGAACAGGTGCTCTAGCACTGCAGGGGGAAACCACATTAGCCTATGGTTAGTTCATGGGTTTCTGTAATCAGCTGGCTCTATGTTATCTCTGATTTCAAGTGCAATGAAGTTAACTTCGAGGAGTCCAGAGCAAGCTGTGCAGTACCCTGGAAACTAGCTTAAGCTGTGTTTTTTGCACTGATATGGACGTCTTTGAAATTAGAAGGCCCAAAGCACCATATTAAGTAAGGAAGGGACACAGAAGACATTTGCTAGAACACATCCTTGAAGGCACGGCTCCAATGTTGTGGCTCATGTGCCACCAGAGACATCCAAGATAAATACAAATGGCATAAAAACATTGCCTGAAGACTTCCACCTGGGAGAAAACATGACAGAGGATGCAGTACAGTTTAGCCAGTGTTCCCCGCCTTTTTAAAGATATTTTGTACCATACTTTGGATTTCTGCTTCTTCCTTCTCCCCAGTTTAGAACATTCCAGCCAAGCAGTAGTGTTGCAGTACTGATCCCATCCCATGGCACATTCTCCAAGTTTTACTGGCACTGTTTTGGAAAGAACCACATCGCTTTGCTCAGGATCACACTAAGAAGCCGATTTCACACACATTCCCGTAATACATGTACTTCCTATACACAATACAACTGGCTGAGCAAAATCTCCCAGAGGCTTTAAATCTGTTAAGTCATCTCTAAATCACTTATCTCCACTAGTAATCTGGAATGCAAAAATTACCTGTCACAGGGTAAAGGACAATTAAGTAAAGCAGAGTCTTTCATCAGTTGAAAACAGGAAGCTTTTTGCTTGCTTTGCTGGGCAATTTCCAGACATCCCCTGCCATCATTTCCTGCAGGTCTGTCTGGAGGTCTGCACCTTGAGAGTCCCTAGAAATGCTCGCCACCCCTCACAGCACATCCAAGCTAAATCTGAAATACAGCATTATTTGATTTTCTGCTCGACCAAAGTCACTGTTCACAGAAGAAGAGTGTCTCTTCCAGGCCGGGGACTGCTGAAACAACTACATCTACCATAAAATTCCTTTTAGTATGCATCTTGCTTTGTGAAAAAACTAGTAACCTGCTGATGACTTATAGAAACAAGCTATGCTCTATGCCAGAGACAATATGGTACCAGAATCAGCCAGGAAGAGACTATTCCACTGTGAAATAGGACGTGCCAGTAGTCACATAATTACCCCCAGAACACAGGATGGCTAGGACCAGCAAATCCACATCCAGCCTTGCCCCCTTTAGTATTTTCCCTTCATTCCACATGTCTTTTCTCTCATCCTTGCTCAACTCTTAAGAGCAGTAAACTCAAGTGACCTTTGCCTATCATCAGGTATTTGGTAAGAAATACCTATTTCATTTAAAAGTGCTTATGGAACATGGGTCCCACAAGTGCCACAGTCATGTCAGCCACAGAGGTGTGACAGTAGGAAAACTGTCCAAATATACTACAGTGTGATAGCTCTCGAGTCCTGAAGAGCCTCAGTCCCTGGATTCTCTAAAAAAATCCCCAAGCTCTGACTTTTGTATCTAATAAAGAAATTAGGAAAATACTGGTAAAGCCTCTTATCCTGCTGTCCGAGTTACATGAAAGCCCTGGGTTCTGCTGATAAGTATTCAGGCACAGATATTTTACTATATGCAGATAACACATTTTTAAACAGAATGTTTGGATTGGGCAGAGGAATGCCATAAAAGAGAATTTCAAGTTGGGATAGGGGGTCCAAAACATACTGTGGGTGTTCCCTGAGAGGCTGTAAAGGCCAGGCTCAAATCTTCTCTCCAAAACAGATGTGTAAACAATTTCTAGTCACAAAGTTCACACCATTATATTCAGCAAATATGTCACCCTTCTTTTATGCAATTCATAAAGAGTCTGGAGCCCAGTTCACAGCAGAAACTTTCAACCTCCATTCTCCTGGGGCCCCATGAACATGCTTATCCTGCACAGGCTCCTCAGGATGCATTCCCACACAACCTCCTGCCAATGACTGACACCCTCAGCCAGGATCAGTGCTCACCAGCACCAACATTCCATGTCTAGAACACATGGGCTCATAGGGCCAGCCTCACGGCTTACAGCAGCCAGTACAATTCTCAGCTGGGTTTGGGGTTCATGGGCACTTGCAAGTGCATCCTGTCATTAATCCATTCTGCCTGGCTGCTCTTACAAGAAATCCTACTTTATTTTCAGAGCTCTCTCCACATAGGATGCAGGCAGCAGGGCTGGAACAAAAACAACGTGCAATTAATACAGCTAAAGACACAAGTCTTCCTGTAACCACTTGACTATTAACTTTTTTTTGTCCTATCACATTTTTTATTAATTACATTATCCTTTTGCTTCTAAAAAACATGGATTGGCATTGTCCACATGCTGGGTATATGAATGGCTACTGGAGTGGTCCCCTCACCATATGGGCCCCCTCTCAGCTCCAGTAGCAGCAGAATCCCAGGCTGATTCTGTATCCTACGCTGTGAGCCAATGAGCCTCACTGAAACATGAAGGATTTCAGCTGGGCTCAGGGGCCAGGCAAAGCACTCATGCTGCTTTTGAAACACAAGTTAGTATTTCCTTACTGGGCTGCACTAAACCAGGAAGGAATCCCCTGGACAGATCAGCACTGTACTGTACTGACCATTGATGCTCAGAGCTGGCAGAGGTCACCTTGCCAGGTCCTGTGGAGTTTCTGAAATGGTTTCTCAATCCAAACTCAATATACCAAAAAAACCCTGAGTATTTCAGACTAGGTAAAATGAAATCTTTCAGTTATGTTTTACTTGTTTTTTTCTTCGACTTTTCCTTCAGAAATTTGAGCTATTCCAAACTAAATGAATTTTTTCTTCCATTTTCAGAATGCCTAAAAAATGCATTTTAAATTCAGAAAAAGGGAAGGAATTTTCAGGAATAGGAAGGTTTTAAAACTAATCTTTTCCAAAAAAAACCAGCTATCATTTCGCAAATAGATTTTTTTTTTCTGTTTAAATTAGTGTTTGAGTAGATAGACTCCATTAAGCTCAACTTCCTACTTCAGTAGCAACTCCAAACTTAATTCTGGGAAACAAGACCTTTCTTACTTTCTCCAGAGACAAGACAAAATAAACTGACCAGTTTTCATCTAGGAGAACAGTTTGCTGTGAGGACTTTCCCCAGTAATTCATATATTCAAAACACTTGTTTATTTGAAAATTACATAGTTCCTGGGAAACCAAATGTTCTATATTTAATAGCTTAACCTGTAACTCATAAAAAGCCCAATTCAGCATAATGTATGTTATTAAGAAACAGGGCTAGCTGAGGTCAAGTTGAGGCCAGAGTGCCCATAAAGAATACACACTTCTGTCTCCTTATTTAAGTTCAGGGGTTTAGTAAAAATAGGAGTGTTTTCCTTTTAGATCACACATTTCAGATAGCTTTGTTTACTTTAATAAAATACCCCGCATGCCTCACAAAGTTTAAAACAACTACAAGCTGCCAGAAGTGGAAAACCACTATATTGTGTGTTCAGGAGGAACTGTTGTGCTTTTTTCCCCCCACATACTTAAAAAATAATAATATCTCATAACTACTTTTGTTATAAGTCAGAAGCTGTGTGGAGAATTCTGCAGCAGCTTGAGAGCCTAAATATCCTATAGAAATCAGTCCCACCTCCTCTTTTACAGCCAAGTACTCAGTTCAGCTGAGCCTGTGACAGCTGAGCCTGGAGCTGCAGAGGAAATGTCACCCTTCACTGCTTCATCAGGCTCCAGTGGGCAATTCTGGGTGAAATCTGAGCTTATTAACAGCCACTGCAGGTAACACATCAGACAAAGCAGGAATCACCACTGCTTGTTAATGCCCACTATCTCACCAGTAACCTCACAGGGTACTCAGCTTTTAGATCTGGAGATCTAAAGGCAGCTTTTTGCAAATTACAAAGGCTTTGAGAATCAGATGACATTCAAGGTCTTGGTTCCAGCAGGAAGTTTGAGATGGGCCAGTGAGCACTGATTTGTTGAGGTTTCACCATTTTCAGGGTGAGGCCGTGCACCTCCCCATAGGCTTTGCCCACAGCCAACTCAGGGCAGGTGAGTGTCTGTGCCATGGGGATTCAGCAAGGCCTGCCTCAGATCCTGTTTGATGCTAACAATTCCCAACACTTATCCCCAGGACTTACTGGTCCTGATAACATTGTGACATAAGACTAGGGCACGATGGAGCAGTGAAATAAAAACCAGAGGAAGGTGAAAGAGTCTTGGTGTGCGCTCTTAAAGCCCCATTGTAATATTCCCTTTCCTATGAAAATCCTGGTATCAGTGACTGGACAAAATCATACAAACTCACCAAGAACACTAACAGCCAGCACTGCAGGAGGCACAGATTATATTGCCAGCCAAAATGCGCACAGTTCCTCTTCCTCATTTTCTATCACCCTTTCTCTGATGTAAAGGGCACAACAATTCTGGAATTGAAAGTAGAACCTTTACTTCTAGCATCATGTTAAGCAGTATGATCACCCTCTTTGTTTAAGGAAGTCTATTGTGTCTTTTACACTTATGGAAATAATGGAGTTATAAATTGTAATAGCCTCAAAATAGAAACAGTAAATTTTTTTAGCAAATGCATTAGTGCAGAAGTTGAGATTCTCCTTATTGTGTTTTTCATTGCCAACAGAGGACAGCAATGATTAACATGATGCCAGAAGTAAAGCTCCTATTTTCAATTCCAGAATTGTTGTGCCCTTTACATCAGAGAAAGGGTGATAGAAAATGAGGAGGAGGAACTGTGCGCATTTTGGCTGGCAATATAATCTGTGCCTCCTGCAGCGCTGGCTGTTAGTGCCCTTTACATCACATGCAGGAGGATGCGACAACACTTGCAGTTCCCAGTCCAAAGTTCAGGGATTGATCCTGGATGAGCACCTGTCAGGTAATGAGCTCTGCTGAGGGCAGCCTTCTGTGCTACAGAAACATAAGCAAGATGTGTGATGCATCAAAATCTCCTCAGCCAAGAGGAATAGCAAACTTCCATGGCTGCTGTGAGAAGGCAGAAAGCTCCACACACTCCCAGAGCTCAGTGAAGCAGCTTTTGCTGTACACATGAAAGGTACCACCAGATTCCGGCAACAAATTAGCCAGACAGTGGCTGCCAGACACTACAGCCATGGATTCTCTTTGTTGAGAGCACTGAGACATCCAGTGTTGGAGAAACACTGCTGGAGTCAGTTCATACAGCCCTGTGCAGACTGAGCTCAGGCTGAGCCCCATCTCACTTATGGAGTGAGCCTTGTGGTGCACCTTATGGAGCCAGATGAGCTCATGTGTTTCCAGCTGTCTTTTTGTACCTCAGGGACTTAGGGGCCTGAACTCTGAGAAAAAGGTTTTGCTTTCAACCACAGGGCTGCAAGACTTAATTTTTTCAGCAGACTGCCTTTGAGTTCTGTATCCCACAGCTGTATCAGCTCTAAAATATTGGAGCAAGTGCAGAGAAGGAACACCAAGTTGATTAGAGGGCTGGAGCACCTCTCCTGTGAGGAAAGGCTGAAAGAACTGGAATTGTTCAGCCTTGAAAAGAGAAGGCTTTGGGATGACCCAAGTGCAGCCTTCCAGTACCTGAACAGAGCCAACAAGAAAGACTATTTACAAGAGCATGAAAGGGGGAATGGCTTCACACTGACAGAGAGGAGGTTTAGACTGGATACTAGGAAAACATTCGTTACTGGGAGGGTGGTGAGGCACTGGAATAGATTGTTCAGAGAAGTTGTTGATGCCCCATCCCTGGAAGAGTTCAATGCCAGGTTGGACAGAACTTAGAGCAACCTGGTCTAGCAGAAGGTATCCCTGCCCATGGCAGAGGGGATTGGAACTACACGGTCTTCAAGGTCCCTTCCAACCCAAATAGTTCTGTGATGCTATGGTTCTAAGAGATCAGCAGAGCAAACACCAACAACCTTGTAGGATCCAATTCTACTTATTTCTAGTTTATACCCAAATGCCAAGTAAATCCTTAACACATGCAGGCTGTGGCTGACAGTGGGACCTCTTAAAAGTAGGCAGTGTCCATACTTGAACTTGAAAAGGCATTGATCCTTGAACAGTTCATATCCCAATATAGACAAACAGAGGAGAGAAAAAGAAACCCCAGTTGTACCTGTATTTATGATGCAGAGTCTTTCTGTAGTAAACAAACAACTCATCCTTCAGCATCAGTGCAGAATATGTTCAGATGTAAGTTATACAAGAGGAAAGTTATCTATGTTTGTTCTTCCATAACCTGGCTCCCATTTCACAGCTGTTCTGCTATTGTCTGCTCCTTGCCTCTGATTTTTGAGGATTTTATGTGGAATTATGTTCAAAAATATTTAAGAACTGTGTTGTATTGTGCTAATGTGCCCATTTTTTTAAAAGATTATGAATTGGGGCTAAGTAAGACAAAATGTCTTGCCTGAAAACATGCACAGGCTCTATGGTACATCAAGAAAGCACATAGCAGGTTTTTGGAGTTTCAGTCTGAGCTCTAGTGACAGAATCATTGCTCCTGCTTAGCTAAGGGCTACAGTCTTTATATGTGGTAAACAGATCATATAGGCCATAGGCCTGAAGTTTATCTTAAGCTCCTTTAAAAGCATTGCTCATTATTCAAAGGAAAATGTGTGACCTTTGTGACATCTCTCTGGAAGGAGCTTTCAAGTCTGCTGCTCTGAGATGATTAGAAGACCTGGTATTTTGGATGCAAACTAAGAAATCCCAGTGCTTTGCTGCTTCTTATTCAAAGGCATTAAGAAATAGATTTCTCTGTGTTTTGTAGGAATTGGGGAAATATATGAAAACAGGAAATGAGAAATGAGCAATGAGCAATGGAGTAGTCTCTCCTTCCACTTCTCTTTTCAGATGCTGAAGGACACTCTTCAGCTCCATATTGATCAGAAAACATTGACTGGAGATTAAAGGAGGTAACAGACAACCTAGAGGTGTGGAAGGAATGAAAACCTTGCTCAGTTACCTATTGCAAATGGACAGCCACTCCTTATTCCACCTTTCTTTCTGGGCATACACTAGGGCATTTCACTGAACAGCACCTTCTGCACGAAAAAGAAAGCACATCTCCTGCCTCATTATACTGGCCATGGCGTGTTATGTTTTCTCTTTTCTGCTGGATGAGGACCCAGCTGGGTAAGGAGTGAGAATGTCAGGTGACATACACCCTGTACACATACTCCCTCCTTTGGGAGATGGTCTCCTCAGTTCTAAGTGTGTTTTGTGGAAGATGTTCCAAGACAATTGGAAAAGGACTGGGTTTTATCTTCCAAAAAAGGGTGATTGCCTATCCAGTGATGACATCACTGGATATCAGAAAAATACAACTGTACCCTATTAATACAACTACACCTATCACTTGCACTTCTCTATGCTCATCTGGCCAGTGATCTATCTCTTCCTAAAGAGGTATATTTTTATCAGACCTGGCTCGGCTCAAAACAATGACAGTGACCTACACGGCACAACTCTAGACCCTATCAGAAGAGTGTGGCCTTAAAGCATAAATTAGTTTAGGTAGAACTCAATTTAATCACCAGTACAATACTTGTTTATGGCAACAGAACTGTCAGTACCTCTGGAAACTAAAAGACACTTGAACTGAGTCTCTTTGAGGTAAATCACACAGTATCAGCCTTTATTAAGGTTTCATTCCTTCAAGCTCCCTGCATCCACTTGTTTAGTGCCAATTTTCTTGTAGCCTCTTAATACTGAGCTGGAGCATTTCCCAGAAAACTTATGCCATGTGAAGTAGTTCACCCCTACAAACCAGTTAAAACAGTTTTTGAAAATAATTGCCTCTTGGCTGAGCATATTTTTTAAAGCTGTATTTTGCTCTCTTTATTGACTGTCAAGGTCTTTTACGCCCTTGCAAGACCCCGGTCATGGGGGCATTAACCCAAAATTGCTTGAAAGAACCTACAGTCTTCCCTCTTTTGGCCAAAGAGACCACAGGCATGTGCTCCAAGCTGTGCCACATCCCAATTTATTGATAGGAATATTGGGAGACAAGAATCAAAGTTGAGAAAGAGAAGTTCAAAGGCCTTCTACCAACAACTAAGTGTAGTCTGAGTCAAAAAGTCTGAACTACAACATGGTGCTCTTCACTCAGGTAAAAAAAGGCATTTGATAGGAAAAGCTACCACCTAACATTACCTATATAACATTATATAACATTACCTAGAATGTGTGTCTGAATTCTATAGAGACATATGGTGTCCCAGCAACAGGCTCCACCAGAAGTAAATACAGACACAACTCATCCTGAGCATGTGTGACAGTGGGGCCATAAAGTCTGGGAACCCAAAGATAGAATTAATCCCCTGTAATCCAGTATATGTGCTCAGTGTCACAAAATAATAGGTTTGCCTCAATTAGGCTACATCCTTCTGCCGTCACACAACCGCTACTTGGCAGCTGCACAGTTGGGTGAAAACAACCCCTTACATATCAGTAATCAGTGGATAAAATTTTGCCATATTCTAGTTTTTCAGTGGCTCACTCTATAAAGTTAGCCAGGGTATTTTCAATTCAGATGGATATATGAGATTATAAACTTACTCATCGCTTCACCAGTAACAGCTTGACAAGAGGATTTAACCTATTAGCCCAAACCTCAAAAAAGTGAAACAAAAAAAAGCCAAAATAAAGACTGAGCATACTCTTAGTATGAAAGTAACTGCTTAAAGCAAGAAAAGAATACTACAAAACAATTTACTGTATTTATATGTGAACTTGTAATAAATTTGCTTCAGCTCTTTTCAGTTAACAGCCTATAAAGAAGTAGTCTTGCTAATGCTACTCCACAAGGCTGTTTTAATGCTAAGAGACTAATGGGTGCTCAGATGCCTTGAGGGGTTGGGGGAGGGGACCTATTCTTTTGGGTAAACTGCATGTTGTGAGTTACTTGTTCCAATCTTGTTATTCCTAAGAAAAATAAGATAACTAGTTGAAATAAACAAACAATCCACCCTAATCTTACCAGTTACAGATAAAAAAAAAAATACTTGCAAAAGATATTATATTGCTAGAACTAAAAACTGAACTACACTACACAAGAGGCAAAATCTTGCATGATGAGGGCTAGCATGTGTGTTGGCTTCCAGAGGTGATAAACCAAGAGCCACCAGGGCACAAAAGGCGTATTTCCTATGGCAGCACATGCGCCTTTAAAGGGTAATTATGGCCTCACCTCTGAGAATGAGACATGCATCCCTACTAGAAGTTGCTTCCGTAACATTACTCTTTCCTATGGATCATTAAAAGTACTAATTCATGGAAAATCATCTCCAAAAGTGACACAGGCAATTTAACAGGAAACCATCCTCAACTGGCAACAGCTAAAGAAGCTCATAATGAAGTCAGAGGGGAGATATTCACTGTGGTCCACCCTACAAATGCTATGAGCTAAAAACTTGTGCCCAGTTTTCAGCCTTCCCCCAACAGCTGAAAAGGTGCCCAAATGGCAAATAATAATTTCTAACATGCTCTGAAATATTGAAACACACAGTAGGAAGCTAAAAGCCATCTCCAAAGTTTACATCATTATGACTGCATGTGCTTTAATGTACTATTTGCAACCAGTCAATAAAACCATACAAATTTGTTTGAACAGAGAAATGAAAGCATTTCAGTGTAAATTCAATTTTTAAGGTTGAGCCTACACAGCCATGTATTGCTATTAAACCACTTTTAAGTAATAATTTATTTTAAAGAGCCTTTTTGGTACTTTCCCCCACCATTCTTACCTTTAACATTCAGCTAGGTCCATCACAATTACTGTCTAAGTATTTGTTATAATAATGTAAATATGTGAATTAAAGCACCCTAATTTGTATACATACAGCACACACTCAAACACCTCTATGTTCACACCCAACTACACATTAACTTCACCTGTGTTAATAATGTATGGATCATTATACTAATTTACTCCACTGAACATGATCAAACAAGGAACAGACATTGCCAGCAAAATGTTGAGAGCTTTTCAGATTTAAAGGTCGTATTACAGTACTGTCTGTGGCAGTCATGAGCACTTTAGAGGAAATGGCAGTTTGGAAACTAAAGCAAGCCAAAGCTCTCCCACCTCAATTTAAGTGAATAATTAGAAGGTGAATTTTAGTCATTAATATTAAACAACAGATTGTCCCATCCTGCAAACATTATTAATGTCACTTTTCAGCGTAATGCCAGCCTCTGGCAAAAGACTCTGTGGTGACAATTCCAATTAACTTTCCTCATCTTTATTTCACCTGTCACCTGTTAAAAAATGCATGTTTAATCCATCATCGCCCTGAACAAGACTGACTGCTGTTGAGGTGGCGTCAAGTAGGTCATGCCATCTAAGCTCTACTTTGTACAAGTCACTCTGCTTGCTCTTTGAGCTGGCATCTGACATGCGTTCCTCCCCAGCTGCCAGGCCAAGCTGCCTCATGCCCTGCAGGCAGCCTGCCTCTCCTTCCCTTAGCAGTGGGAGAGAACCCTAAGAGTCATTGTCTTCACCTGCAAACCTCAGCAGAAAAGGCTGCCACTAGCAAGAGCAGCCCTTTTCATGTCAGTATCTAAATAGGCCCAATGCACTCTCTTTACTGATCAAAGCAGGTCCTTAGGGGACCAATCCAAAACCCACTGAAGCTGACGAAAGTTCTCACCTGAATTTCAGCAGGCTTTGAACCACATTCCCTTGACAGTATCACACATTTCTCACAAGTAACACAGAGAGAAGAGCAGGATAATCTGTTTTATGCAATGCTGTGTTCCCCTGCCCTTAAGAAAAGGGTAGTCAGAAGGATCATTCTGTTACATCAGGAGTGTTTAGGACCCAAGAGTTGGTTTCAGGAGTCCATCCCAAGCTGGTTTACAGCTGTGGTGCACAGTGCAATGGCAGCTACCAGCTGAAGAGACCAGCAATGTGGTATATGTCCTCACAGAAAGCATCTGGTTCCATCCTGGATGCTGTCATGCAGAGGCAATTGTAGCTGACTATTTGCCACTGTGAACATCACCTCCAGTCCCTACCCGTTAGCCAGGGAGTGAGTTCTCTCCCAAAAGGGAACTCATATGTCAAATCTCAAAGAAACCACATAAACCATCACATCCAAGTGATATGATACCATATAGGTGTCACATAACATCAAAATCTCTACAGACCTAAGAGCCAGATTGACTGAGAAGGGATGTGATCCCAGAGTGAAGAAAACTTCAGTCTTTCTTGGGCATACAAAAAAGAAAGTGCACACTTGTTTAATTATCCGTAGTCCCTTAAATATACCTATGGGTCAAATGGTACAGGTTTTGCATGCAGACAAGCCTTTAAGAGCTGACTTCACACAAACACACACACAAGTTTATGGCAAGATTAGGTGATTCAAGAAAGGGGAAGGTGAAATTATGTATCAGAGTGTAGTGGGTTGAATCTGAGTTGATAGACAGATTTTTAGACCAATGGCGCTTCTCAGAATTTAAACATTTAAGCCGCACAGAAAGGCGGGAGTTCCTCTTGTTCCAGCCTGCCTGAGGGAGGTGGGGAGGCCTCGGAGCTGAGGCCCTGCTGGGCAAGGCCGGGCCGAAGCCCCGGCCCCCTTCCCGTCTTCCTGATGCCGCAGCACTGAGTAAGGGGTAGTTAGTGGGTAACTCATGTAAGCAAAGTTAACTATTAAGAGACAAAACTTAAGAAGCTGAATTTACATTTTGTCAAGATAGAGGGGACAGGAGGAGACAGCAAATGTTAATTCAGACAGCAAATGCTGATTACAAGACCTTAGAAGTAGGATTCGCCCTGATCTTGTTAAGATAGGAGGGACAAGGATCATCCCAAAAACTGCTGAATCATTCCTCAGAGGACTACGCATGTCCCAGGGAGAAAGGTGAAAAGGGCACTATGAGGAAGACTGCTGATCTTCACCACAGAGATCCCCAAGGAAGAAGAGAAGCCTTCCTCAGTGCGACCACCAGGACACACAACGCATGCGTGACCCGTATGCTAATGGCTTACGGGGAATAATTTGTATAACCACACCTGTCTCAAGGAATGTAATGAATATTCATAATTTAACCCATAAGTACTGTATTGTAAAAGGTACCGGTGTGTGTGTGTTTGGAGGAGCGATCCCCCACACACCCAGCGCTGAATAAAGCAAATACCCACTTCTCTGACTCTGTCTCTGAAGTGACTCCTGGCCTGGCTTGAGGTAAATCAGTTGGCACCCCAGATGGGACCCTCTCTGCCCGGCTGCTGGATCCAGGGGTGAGCAGACCTCCCAGTCGCGACCCTGAAGTTTCAGGGGGAGCTCAGCTGTCCTTTGGCTCACAGCGGAGATAGACAAGGACCATCTGCACCAAATTAAGGTATTTGCTATTTTTTTGTTAAGTAAAAATTCCTGCAGGTCCGGGGTTCGAGTCCCCGAGGGTGGGTTGAAAGTCCCGAGGAAGACTGGGTCTCCCAAAATTAGTCCTGGGCAAGAGAAAAAGTACCTTTAAGGGGTTGGATCCCCGGGGGGGTTGGACCCCGCTGTAAAAGGTACTTTCAAGGGGTTGGACCCCNCAAATACCCACTTCTCTGACTCTGTCTCTGAAGTGACTCCTGGCCTGGCTTGAGGCGAATCAGCACGGACCTTGGGCTGCTGGGGAAGGAGCCATCCCAGAGCCCAGGCAGCTAAACTCAGCCATGGACTGCTAAACCCAGCCATAGACTGCCAGACAGCTGGACCCAGCCATAGACTGCTAAACCCAGCCATGGACTGCCAGACAGCCGGACCCAGCCATGGATGGCTGCGCAGCTGGGATCTTTCCAGAGCGGCTTCTTGGGACTGGCGGGTTCTTTCACCTCCCCCCCTACCCTGCTTTCCACATGGAGCCGGGGGGAGCCGGCAGGAGCCTCCTTTCTACAGCCAGCGCACTTCGAGCTGAACCACCATGCAGCCAGCAGCACAAAAAGAGCGAGGTTTTCTTCACCATAAAGCCTGCATAAGACCATTTTTTTCAACACAGAGGTTTCAGAGTCAGAGAGAGTGAGCCATGTGAGACGGAGCTGAAAATGGCAGCAGAGAAAAGGGGCGGTGCCGCATTCCTCGCGCGGAGCTTAAAAATACTTCTGGCATGCGGTGGTAAGAAACTGTAATATCTCAAACTGTTTGTCTCTTCAATCCATTTGAAGTACATGGGGGGATGGAAGACTTAGGTGTGGCCCATGAAGTTTGTGAAGAGAGAGTGCCTATGCCAGGCTATATAGAAGCAGTGAGAGGCTTTTAAGGATTTGTAGCAGAAAAAGCCTTTGTGTTCAGGCCAAAATGACCCATCCTTAAAAAGATTGATAACCCCATGTGATGGCCCAGGTGTGGCAGTGTGAAAAAACTGATATTTTGTCATAGAAATTTTTTCATACACCACAGCAGATTGTTTCTTTCTAGGTGGGTCTGTTGTTGAGGGCAGCTTGAGAAACCATGTGAAGCAAGAAGAAGAAGAAACCTTTTTTCCTTAAGCATAAGAAAGAGACTTTTTTTTAAGAACTGTAACACTGACTAGAATCCTAAGTTGTGTTATCTTTTGTGCTAGTTAAAAAAGAGTAAAGTGCTGAGAAAAAGAGAGCAGGGGGAGGGGGTGTGTGTTTTAATTTCTTGTTATATCTTTTAAGTTTTAATTCTGTTAGTAATAAACTTTTTTTTTCCTGGTACTGCAACTGTTTAAGTGTGAACCTGTTTTTTGCCTTGCAGCTATCTAGTTTTCCCTCAATACTTTTCTTGTTTTGTTTTTTCTTATAAAATAATTGA
The DNA here is from genome assembly GCA_020086605.1 of Lanius collurio. Taxonomy (NCBI): domain Eukaryota; kingdom Metazoa; phylum Chordata; class Aves; order Passeriformes; family Laniidae; genus Lanius; species Lanius collurio. Next base: position 4,151,606 of record JACBWW010000058.1, on the reverse strand, counting down.
TATTTTAGATGCTTGACGCTTAGTTGTGTCAAACCACAACACAAAGTGCTAAGATCAGTTCTTAGATCTCAGCTTTCTGATGGAGTGTAGAGAAAAGTAATAGGAAGTTCATTGTCCTGAGTCCAGGAGCATTTCTATTTTTGTGGCCTTCAGTATGAACAACTGTGTCTTTACTAGGCCAGGAAAAAACTAAACCCAGGTCTTATGATAGCTCTGTCTTGGCATAATCAAACAGGATTCAAGTACCCACAGGACTTTCATATAACATATGCTATACAGTAAGCCTTTGGCCCTAACAGTAAGTTTTGCATATGATGACTTTCAAGCAGTTAAAATGTTAATTTCTGGTATTTTAGATATCACAATAAAAGCATTTGCCCTTTCTGCTTATACAAGCAAACGCTAGGCTAGCACCCTGCTGTGTTACAGACCACAGGGTTTTGTTTGCCGCAAAAACCAAAGCACTGTCATTTAGCTCTTTGCACTTACCCCACACACAGCACATTTTAACATCAGTGCCATCAACTTGTGAATCCTTTTGCATGATCTAGGTCCACTCCTGAGAAGTGACTGACCTAGTCACCCCGGTTTCAAGTGAATATAAGATATGTACAGGCTTTAGATAACTATACCAATTCCTATAGTTTAGATATCTACCTCATAGCCACCAGATACACATTTTCCACATGTTTCCTAGGTAAGAAAAGGTGTGAGAGCAGGAATTAAATTACTCATCCCATATTACAGAGCAATCAGTGGAAGATACAGGAGAAAACTGCCTTCATGCAAGTAATTTTGTCTACCACCATCTACAGAACTCAAGCATTGTATTGCCCTATCACATAAGCTACTTAAAGTTTATGGATTGCTTCTTCATCTCCAACCTTCTCCTCTCCCCCTTGTAAGAAACTGCAACTGAAACCAGGTAAGCAAAGGTCACCAGTTGCACGACTGAAGCCTAAAAAGACAAAAACCAAACCTCAAACACTAAAGTGGGGAAAGCCCTAAAGGCAAGACAACCCAAGCAGTAGTCAGCAAACACACAATTGCACCTATTTCTGCAAGCACTGAGGAGATATGGCAGCAGGCTCTCATAGCAGTACTGACACGAACACGCTGCAAGCTCTGGGAACAGTTGTCTTCTCAACCTGTACATTTTACATAATACAGGACAATGTGTGCTGGAGGGTGGAAAATAAGTCAAGGCTTTAACCTGAAGGTGTTTATTTGCTCCAATCTATTTTTTCACCCTTTTAAGGTAGCAATTGTTCCATTGCTTTGAACTTAAAAATCACAGCCAGTGAAGTGATATATTTTCATAAGTGCAATTGTGTTGTGTCTCAGTGTCCCCACACCACTTTCCCAGCTCTCAAATTGGTTTAGTCAGTGTGCCTAGCCATCTACAGTTACTCATGTTTCCTTTTACAATGGCCCAAACACTTGTAGTTACTCCTTAGTTTTGCTTAAGTGACAACGCAGCAACTCCACAGTCCTTCCTCCTCCCATCTTAAATGCAAACAGCGCTCAGGATAGTCAGGGCAGGAGGAATGAAGGTTCATTTTCTACAAATTGTTACTCACTGCAACAGAACAACACCAAAGCCACACAGGCAGCCGGTCTCAACAGGAATTCAAAACAGAATAGGATCTTTCTCTTCTCCTTCCTCCTCTGCCACTTTTCCTTTTGGTTGATTAGCTTTTTTCTTTCAAGTTTTGGCTTCAGTTTTGCAGATGGATGCTTCCCCTCCAAGCAGCAAGGGACCCCTGACACAGTGTAGCTGTGACCACAAGGATCCAAAAGGAAATATTCTCTTGGTCATTCCCTTGCTGATATTGCCAACTACCACCACCACTGGCTCAACAGCGCACACATAGCACTTGATAAAAATAAATCCTTTAGGATGTATTAAGAATGGATTTATGCAGTGCTTACTGGGGCACTTCAAACTTTTTGTGGAAGCTCAACAGATGTCAAAGGAACAAAGACTAGAAACAGGCAAAAAGAGACCACTGCATTTCTGCAAAGACTTTAGCATTCATCTATTAACTCACTCATGTACCAACCACCTCCCAACTTTCACCTCTGGTGAAAAAAAGCAAGGTCCTGAGAGTGTTATTATATTTCACATCCTGGAGGAGTCACCCCTCCCCCTCATCCTGTCAGCACAGAAACCGGTGTAAGATTTTGCTACAGAAAGAGCTAAGACTCCATTCAATTTTTAGTTCATAGATGTGCACTGGCAAGGGACAGTGTTAAGCACCCAAGGACAATGCAATTGCCTCTGCACAACCACAGGGCTACCTGCAGCCCTGTGGAGCACAATAGTAAGAGGACACCTCCAACACCAACAGGAGAACCCTGAACTTGCCTGGGCTTAATCTCTGAGGACAACAAACACCTTCAGAAATCTTCCAGAAAATTCCCGCTTTCTTGCAAGTATTAAAACTCTCATGACAGGTTGTCAAAGGGAAGAATGTCACTTGGGCACTTCAATGCCTGCAGCCTTTTAAAAAGTCTTCATTGTTGATGTTGAGAACACTTGGAAAGGACAGGTCAATAAAACATGAACTCTAGAGTGACTCCTATTCCCACTCACATGCAGTGCTGCAGCTGCTGCACATATCTGGGTCCAGAGTCAGTCCAGAGATACCAAGACCTTCAGTCTGCTCAACACTGCCAGGCAGACAGTGGAACCAACCATCAGCATATTAATCACTACCACTTCCTGACAACAGGTGAGCAGACTGACTGGAATAGGAACTGGCACAACAAACAATGTCTACAGTGCATTATACATTTGCCATTACATTTTTACTACTCTTACCCCACTTGAAAACTCCTTCAAACCTTTTATCTCTTGTTAACAATTTTTTACAGAGTTCCCTGAAGCATCCTCCATACTCAACACTTGCTCTCCTTGAAACTTTCCTTTTTTTTCCCCCCTCCTAGTATAAAAAAATCATAACATGTATTTTGGCTTTCAGTGCTTAATGCTTCAGCTATAGTTTAGATGGCTACTGTCTTCTGTTTAAAGCAAAGCACCTTATTAAAGTGCTCTGATTAATCGGGATGATAAATGCTGCAGTGAGGCCCCTGCTATCAACCACATTTCTTGTGCAGAAAGGTACTCATGCCAAAACAGGGGGAAAAGGCTCATTTACCACTATTGTATTAAGATAATTTTCTGTTAAGAAAAGTGGCCACCTCTTTATTCAACAATGAATGCAGACTGACTAGCAGTTTAGAGACTTAGTAAGATAAGGTTAAAGATGATAAAACAAAGTTACCATGTGTGAAATAGGACAGATGGAAGCCACATGATAGCCATCAAGTCTATTTAAACAAATAAGTCGTTTTTCTATGCCCTGCCCAGCTCTAAACATGCTGATTCAAAGGTTGGCTATTGTTCCATGGAGCCCTCTAACCTGAAACAGGTTCAGAGGTTATGGGGTTTCCTTCCATGCTTTCATTTAGTGATTCACCCATTCTCTCCATCAAGCACAACATAAGTAGAGCCTGGGGCAGATTCTCCTGCCCAGCAGTGATAAGCTACCCCTCTGTGCCTTGCAAACACATCCTTCAGACCCAGGGATGAAACAGCACAGCTGAAAGGCATGGGCACATTGTGTTGGAAATGTGGCAGGCAGCCGGGCAAGCCCAGTGTTTCACTGGGGTTCCTAGACAAGCTGCCATGGACAGTAGAGGGTCAAAAAGAAAATGCCCATTTCAGTTCAGATACAGACTTTCTGCACAGACAGAATCAGTGACAGACACAGGGCAAAAGGACAAGAAAACCAATGTCAGCTGGGGTAGCCAGAGCCAGTGTGCTGCAGTGAATTTTGAATGACATGGATCAGTGAAAGACTTAATTCCGCTAAGCAGCCAATGGGGCTCATATCCGAGGTCAATTTCTTTTATTGGGGAGCATTTAACCAAAAGCAAAAGCTGATGATGAGCCTGACAAATCAACAGCCAGAGACAACCGCAGAACAGCAGCGGACACATTGGAGGGGCTGGTGAGAGACATCTCAGCAAGTTTCTGTGATGTCTGACGGGCCCTTCCCCTACAGACACTGTAAGACTGAGGCTTTTAATATTGCAAGGATTACTTCAATCCATAGGCTTAACCTTCCTACAGCAAACCTGCAGAGACAGAGTGCCACTGTCTTTGTGCTGCCAGGTGGCTCATCTGCCGCAGCCCTACAAGTCAGCATTTCAGGCATGGCCCACAGCTACAGCTTCCTCAGGGCCCCTGCTTCCCACCTCACTGACATCTTGAACTACTTCATCTCTATAGATAACCAGCTCCTGATGGTCTCTGCAAACAGGATTGCTGGGAAATGAAAATTAGTTCAGTTCTCATAAACACTCATGGCTGTAAATCCTCAAAAACCTTTTTAAGCTTTGTCATAACATATGACTTTTTCATGACACAGTTTATTATACAACTGTTTCTTTCTCTTGTTTTAAGAAAGGAGCAAAATTGCAAGAAAGCATATTAGCACCATAACATGAATCCAAAGGTGGGAACATATTTTTGACAGAATGAACATGAACAGTTTGGGCTTTTCATAACATTTAGCAAACTATTCAAACAGAAATAGATGTGGAAAGGAGATGCTCACATCCGGGATCATCCTTCATTGCAAGCCTTGCTAAGGTTTTTCAAGTCAACAGTGAATTCCATAGTTGCTACACTAGGCCCAGTAAGAGTATTTTTTATATTATTTTATCAATTTTAGCTCAATAATAATATTTCAGAACACCTAAATAACCTTTCTGCCTGACAAGATAGAAACAATCATCTCCCTTCTGACAGATGTAGAAAGTTAAAAAAACCCTCACCCTAAAACAGGCCAAACACTGGGGTTTTATAAACTGAGTGAAATTCTGGGTGAGTGCAAGAAGGAACTCTATTTTCTTCCCCTAAACACCATGGTTTTATAGTCTACATTTCTGTATTATATTTGATTATGCACATATATACACACAGGACAAATTCATATTTAGTTACAGGAAGAAGCTTATTTGTTCCAGGAATTAGTTTGTACACAGTACTTTATTGCAACAGATCTCATAAAAATATTTCTAGCTCCAGCACTCCTTCGTTGATATTAGATAGAAGAGTTTGTTTTGGTATTTCTTGTGCCAATTTGGATGATGCAGAAAGGAATTTTATAGGTCACACTAGTGTTATTACAAGGGCTACTTGTAATAAAGAGAGCTCCAGAAAACGCAAACACAAACACTAACAAAATTTAGGTGAACAGATACAATGATTTGACTGTATCCGCTTTTGTACATCTCACTGCTTTTCTCCACTGCTAATGACAGGTTAATATTTTAGGGGGAAAATCACAAATATTTTCCAAAGCCATTCACTGTGGCTGAATACTTATGCTTGGCCTGCTGGGCCCATATTAACCTTTAACATATGAAGAACAATAACAGCAAAAAAGTTTTGGCTTGTACAGACAAGAAGCATTTTGTAGCACAGTCGCATCGAATCACAATCCAAAAGGTAACTGAGGTGGCTTTGGTGCTTGAGACATCTCTGAAGCAGAACCACAATCATCTACCAAGTTGCCTATAAAGGAAATTGTAAGAGCCTTAAGCCTTCTGTGAGCCCACTCTCGAACATAGCAGCAGAAGTTAGAGGACTTTTTCCTCCACAGATCTCATTACAATTGAGAGAGGAAAAAATAAGCATGATGTTCAGCAAAAGGCACAGATGTGTCCCTCCTGCTTGTGCAGGAGGTCCCAGCGCCAGCGTGACACAACTGACAGCAGGAGTGGTGGCCTTTACACGTGGTGAAGAACATCATCACCAGCACACACACAGCAGAATCAGGAGGCATTTCTTTGGTCATGTGCTGACCCTCCTGCCCAAAGGCATCCATGTCCAACTTGTGCAAGGAAACCACAGCAATACAGCTTTGCAGAGCCTTCTGCCTGGAGGGTACTGACCTGCACCTGGGCTGCCAAGCACAAATGTCCAGGAGCACTGTTAGATTCAAAACACCCTTCTGCTCCTGTTCCCTCCATTCAATATGCTAAGTAAGATTAAACATGTTGTATTTCCTACCAATATACAAAATAAGAAATGACAACACACAAAAAATGGTAGGCTCTAGGCTTTGCTTAATCTGTAAATATCATTCTGAGGTAAAAGTTACAGGACAGCAACACTGAAAATAACAGGACTTCACCACAATAACAGTATGCCCACTCAAACACTCCCAAGGATCCAACCTAGCAGTTCAATATACTAAGGGCCATCCCACCACACTGAACTAACAGGTTTATGAAGATCAAAATCTCTGACTACTCTGCTCTCACACACACTCATCCACTCCAAGAGTTGTAAAACACAACACTAAGGGGACACAGCAGAATTAATGGGAACCAAGAAATGTGCAACAGTCCAGAATGACAGTGCCAGGCAACCATAGAGAACTCTGCCTTGGTTTTGTTTGTTTGTTTTCTTTTATTTTGATTTTGTTTCTTTGGGGATTTTTATTCTTTAGTGAGTTCTTTCAGGGAGTTATTTATGGTTTGCAAACTATGAGCTGCATGGATGTGCTACTTGTGTCATGAAGCATCTCTTTTGTTCTATAATTAATCACTAAAGTGCTCAAGTTTCCCCCTGGTAACGCATACATTGGTATTTAAAGTTTTTACACACAGTGGCTAGTATATAATTTTAAAACTACTTTTAGTAGTTGTACACATCAGTCTTGAATTTACCTTTTCATAACTACTTCCACAAGTGTTTGCTGAGAGACATTTTTAGTAATGGACATTAAATACCATGAACCTAAGAGTAAGCACATTAATTTAGATGCTCAAGGACATTCTGTGTATGTTGCAGGGAAGGTTGTCACAAGTTAGTGAGTTCTGCCCGTGCCTCTCTCTGCCCTTACAAGTACTGCTGTTCTTATTACTTATTATGTAACACTGCCACTACAAATAATGGCACCAATTCTTACTTTAATAATTGTTAATATGCTTAGCTGTACTGCAGCCATACTTCATGGCAACTTTCCGAGAAGAGGACTCAATTTTCCTAGGCACTACACATCAACCCAAGGAAAAACCAAGCTTCTGTTTAGGGGGACATCAAGAGCAGCTCTGAGTACAGTGAGCCCACAGCACCAGGTGCTGAGAGCACAAAACTCTGTGGACCCCAGTGGGTTCTGGAAAGAGATGTAGGCCCTTTTTGTATATGCATAGGACTATGGGATGAGGAGGGATCACAGAATTTTAAATCTTAGCTTTCTATCTTCTCAGAGGGAATTCAGGACATAACTGAGGTTCTCAATTTGTAGTTTTAACTTCTATTTTATTATGCCTATTAAAAAAATATCAGTGCCATCTTGACTCATTCTTTGGCTTCTAATGTTCCTTCAGTTTTATCATCATGTTGCTAAACTCAAGAAAAGATTACTCAAATGTTGTCTTGTCCTTTAGAGATTCAGAGATACACGTAGGAGCTGCTCATTGGCTCTAGCAGAGTATGTATTATGAGTGAGGAGCTCACTGGCACATTCAACTGCCCCTTGTTCAACTTAAAAGTAAAGTACGTGTGTTTCCAATTTCCTAAAAATTTTAAAAAGTCACAAGATCAACAGTCAGACTACACTTGACTTTGCCAAAAGCCTGGGGAAGTGTCTTGGTTTGAAAAGACAGATGTCTGCTAAGGAAGACAGGAGCTTCCCTTGAAATGAAGGATGCAACCACCTTCTCTCTGAATTATTATAATTTTGAAATTAAGGGGCTTTCAGGCAAAGATATAAACAATAGGAATAACAGTTCTTTACTAAAATACAGATATATAAACAGTCAAACAAACAACAATAACTATAGTGGTGACAACAAGACAGAACCACAAACCCAGTGCCAGCCTCTCTCGGCTGTCAGGCCCTTTCCCCTTTGGTGCAGTTCCAGTCACAGCCGGCAGGGGCGCTGGCGGCTCCCGGTGAGCAGGGCAGGTGCGATGGTTCCCCCGCGGCTGCAGGGGGCGCTCCGGAGCGAGCTCGGGGAGCACGCAGTGATGGCTGCCTGGAATCCAGGAAGGGATGGAAGAAAGGCTTCACAAACCTCCCTGGGCAGCTGATCCTGGTGTCTGTCTGGGCTCTCCTGGCCAGGCAGGCTGGAGCAGCAGCAGGAGCACAAATTCCGGGTGGCAGGCGAGATGTATTTGCCAGAGCTGTGGTAGGGAACCCCGGAGGTCTCAGCAGGCAGGGCTACAGAGTAGCAAAGGGTGGGGCAGCAGGGTCTGCAGCTCAGCTCCCAGTGAGGCAGGGAAGGATAGGTTTTGGATCCTGGGGTTTCTCCCGCAGGGAGGAACACCAGCAGGAAGCCTGCAGTGCTGATGAGAATGGTCTCTCCCCATCTCCACACCAAGTCCAGAGTCCAAGGGCACACCCAGGTGAAGACAGTAGCCCAAAGTGGGCTCCTCCTCTCCGTGGCCAGTTCTTTTGTTTCTCCCAAAGTACCCAGCAATTTGTTGTCTCGGTAACATATATGGGACAAAATTCCTCAAGAGAAAAAGGGAACTCCCCAAACCCCAACAGGAAGCCACTGGAGCAGAATGACATTGGGTCAGGGATCTGTCCTCAGTGCATAGCTGACCCTGAGAGTGGCTGAGCACCTCTGTGGGTGGCCAGGATTACACCTGGCTGTAGCTCTAGGAAGAAGCCTGGCAACAGAGAACTGTTGGCATACACTCGAAATGCAGTAACAACTAAGCCCAGATTTAATATGCACTTATCAATACAGGTATCAGCCATCTTGATTTATCATAAACTCGGTTTACACCCCATTGTCAACATAGAGGAATCTAATGCCAGTTCATCCGCCAGGCCACCATAATCCCACCAAAAAGCACTGAGAATGTGTTTGGATCAACGCAAGTAAATCCACCCTTAAACAGATTTCAGCTAAACTTTTGCGACTATGGAAATCCTTAAGCAGGTAGTTCTGTCCTAAATTACAAAACATTAGTGGATTTGTCTCTTCTCTAACCCCAGCCAGAGAAGTAGACTTCAGGTAGACTATGACTGCAGACAGGGCTTATGTTTGCAGGTCTCTGATTGCAGGCAGAGACAAAGGCAAACTGGAGCTACCATTGAGCTTGTCTTCTGGTGTGCTCAGGGTGGGATAGAAGGGAAGAATAATGCAGCAGTGCTGAATGCCAGTAGGGCAGTCTGTTTCCAGAGCTAGAGTGTCCAAAGGCAGAGCCTGATCAATCTCCATGTTGTTACAGCCCTATGTATTCCACTCCTGCTGCCCTTTCTCCATGACACCTCAGCCTCAAGCATTTTAAAAAATAGGTGGGGGATGCAGAAAATCCACACCGGCAAGAGAGACTCCTAAGCCTGTGAAACTCCAAATCAACTACTGACATTTTATATTGCAAATTATCAGCTCAGAAATGCCAGTTAAAACCCTCCCAATGCTCAGAGAAGAGGTAAAATACAGTTGCAAGAAAGCAGCAGTCCCTTGCCTGTGCAGTGCTGCCAGAAGCACGGGTGGGGCTGGAAAGCACATTGACCAACAATACAGCCCAGCAGCACAGGGATGTACAGGCAGGTGAACAGTGCTCCTGGCACTATGAAGCAGGAATAACTAGGGGCTTTCTCCAGAGCAAAAATGAGATATCAGTTCAGCAGAATCTCCTCTCTGCTTTACTACCTACACTTGGACTGTGCTGCCCTGTACTTACAGCTGGCAGTGATTTGTCAAGGAATTTTTCACAGAGACGTGTCGTGACTTTGTTTCCACATCTGTACCTCAAACACTGGAAATAGGTGTTCGAGGTTGAGCAAGTCCCCACAGCTGTCCCATGTATCTTTTTCTCCCCAGCCAAATCCAGGGCTATGAATTCTACCATAAGATCAAGCTTCTAAGTATCAGATGCTACAATGCTGAGGAACAGCAGAGTGCTCAGGTACCTTTGGGCATGTGGAAGGAAGCAACTTGGGAGCCACAGAGACAACTGGAAGATACAGGGAGTTTGATCCTGTCACTTAATACACACCTTTGATCTTTCCTCCACTGCTCTATTCCTGTCTCCAGCAGTAATGAACCCCTTCCCCTTGACAAAGAAAAGGCTAAAGGCTTACATGTGACTTGTTTTCTTTTAGCCAATTAAGTTATACATCTGCATTTTTAAGGGAAAATTTACACACCAAATAAGAAAAAGTAGAAATAAATGCAGTTTACTAACCATATACACTAAAAAAATCACCTTATCACAAGAACTGGGGATGACTCAGAAAAGAAATGTAAATAGCTTCTGCGATTTAGCACCGACACCCAATGTGTTAAAATAAACTGCCCATGGTTTCTCGCAAGCTCCATGCTAATGCACTCCATAAATAATCAGTGAAAACAGCAGCAGTGCATAACTATCTAGAGGCTTCACTTGGTGGCAAATAATGGAATGAATTGTCCCCTGACCAGGATGGGGAAAGGAAGTTAATCTGCACCTCCAGCCTTTCAGGGAATATTCCAGGGTTGTAAAGCATGAGTCAGCAGCATTGCTGCTATAGAGTTTTTTTCCTAGCATGCTACTGGCAACACAGACTCTGCCTTTCCCAGCTTTGGTATGCCACACAGGGTCCTTTCTAACATTACTAAACCAAACTTCTGCTGTCTAACTACCTCTAGCTTTTAATATTTAAATATAGCTCGACAGAGAATTAAGGACAGAAACTTTTCTTCCTAGAAACGAAAAACAAAAATAAAATGAACCCTTCCTTTAAATGAAGAAAGCACTGCCATAACCTCACCACTTGCTGCCTCTGACCTTCCAGACAGGAAACACATGCACAATGGCCAGTCAGCAGCCAGAGCAGCTCTAGAGCACGCCGTGTCCTGCCCAGCTGGCAGTACACAGCCACACAGAAACTGGCATGGTGGAAGCTGTGGCAGAGGAGGAAAGGACACAAGATGCAAACCCATAAGAAAAAACTTTTATTGGGATATATTAGCTCCAGTCTTATCCACTGAAAACCAGTTTTATGCAGATTATGTTCTCTGCAGCTAGTAACTTGACCAATTTCATCCTGTTTTGTTACAGAGTAACTGCCTTCCTACAAGTTGCATGAAAACTGACATTCAAGAAGAAAAGCAGACCCTGCAAGTGATCCTGCTCACACTGCAGCTGTAAGAAAAGTCATAATATAGGACCCTTATTTGCCACCAAATGATTTGCCTAGGAGACAGTCTTTCTAATCAGTAAAACAGCACGGAAATCTTCACTGAGAATTGTCCATCAAGCACAAGATATAAATCAAAGTCAGCACCATTCATTCCAATGCTCAACTCACTACTTGTTTCATGTAATCATAGGACAAGACAACATTAATACTGGTGATCTAATCCTAACCCTAGCAAACAAACCAAGACCTAGAACAGCCATAAAGCAAATGGCCCCTTACCTCCTCTGTGAGGATCATTATGAGTGGGGTTAAAAAACAGATTATGATCTCAGGGCAGGGGCAGACATGGAGGCCCAAGTTCACTCCTGAAGCTGCTCCCCTCTGCTGAGCTCTGGGGATGAACTGACATCACATGTTCCTTCTAGATGCCTTTGGCGCATTTGGTCACCATGTCATATACTTAATTGAAGGTGAGTGCCAAACATCACGTCATCCTGGGTGTATGCCTTGTAGTCCATGAACTGAAATCCAGCACACCTCATTGCCACTGCACACTCTGGCTTCTGATGCCTTTTCGTATCAGCTAACAAAATGTTTTCCTTTTGATATTCCAAGACAGCTTATGCTACCCCTGTGGCCACAGGATTTTTAAGACCCGTCAATCTAGAATGAATTCTCTTCTTACAGCCTAAGTACCCCTTACCTCTTTGTCAAGAAAATTACATTGTTTGAAATAATTTCCATTTCTGCCAGTTTAACATCTCATTTTCTTCTTTGTAGCCTGAAGAAACAATTTGTAACATGAATCCAAAAACTGAGATAAAAGGAGGAGGTTAAAATGACTGCTAAAGCAGATGAATAAGAAATGTATATGTATTTTTCTATGTAGTAAAAAAATCTAGTCTCCACCAACTCTGATTTAATAACAAACAGCTGATGCCTTTTCTTTGTTTTTAGGATACCATAGAGGACTGATTAGATGCTGTGCACAGGAGATGAGACATTTCCATTGCAGATGAAAACCTGCTGGGATCTGAAGGGATCACGTTGTCAACAAATTGGACTCTTTATCCACCGATCCTATAAAAACTAGGCAGTTCTACTTGTCTGCTAACAATGCCATCCTTTCTATTTGTGAGAGATCCTTCCTTTCCCCTTCTTCAATGGGGCATTAAAACCTTGGATTCTGACATCAAACCCAGGCAAGCAATATTAGTCCTTGAGAGAGAGTTTGCAAAACATTAATGAAATCAGAATAAGACTGCAGTTTGGCTTGTTGTCTTGGACAATGGAAGTGAAATTAAAAGTAGAGGGAAGAGAAGGGACTTGCTCTTGACTAAAATCAAATCGCTGAAAGCATTTTTCACAAATTAAAGCATTTTATACACTATTTATTACAGGCTTTTCTATTGAAATGAGTCTAGTGATAACTGATACCAAGAGGAAACAGTATTAAAAGCAGCTAAGATAAACTAGCAAGTAAAGAATTCCTTTCAAGAATTTTATTTAGCCAGGAAAATCTAATAGGTAAAAAGCCTTCTGCCAAAGACAGAAAAACTACCAGGGCCAAGAGAATGGAAAGATGTGTAGAAGAGGAAAACAAAGAATAGAATTGTATGTAAGAAAACAGGAGAGAGAATATATGGGAAAATTCACAATGCTTTACCTCAGAAAACAGGAAAACAGAGTCTATCAACCAGACTTAGAAATTAATTTCAATGACATTGGTTATTCATCACCTTACTGAGGCATGTTTTGCTGTTAGCAGTGTCCCACACCTTTGCCAGTGCCCAGGTTCTGGCTTGGGATTCCTGCCTGTCTAGGGACTCATAATGGCCATTTCAGGAGTCCAGGCTTTCTCACACAGTGAAACATAATGGCCTTTCCAGAAAAAAATCTGTTGTTCTTTTTAATGTTATTTAAAGGCCCTCTAAAACTTCAGACTGAAGACACATGCATATTTTGATTGCACACATTCCCTCCAGGTCTAAGAGGAGAGTTTAAGCTCACCTGTAGGACACCAAAACAGAGAGGGACATCATAAAGTCAGGTTTGGTAGGTGTTGGGTGAGAAGTGGCACCTAAGAAGTTAATTCAAGATGGATATAACTTTCCCCTCTCTCCATCAAGGTGAAGCAAGCAGATTTTCAATCCTGCCTAGATTTTTTTTTTTTTTTTGAGCACAGCCCTCACTGCAAGTCAATGAATTCTGTGTTCCTTAGCTACCTGACAGATCTGGAAGTCCAATACGAAATAGCTTACAAATTTTATTCTGCAACATTTTATGTCACTCTCTCCTTTACAGGTGCAAGGGCTTAAAGTAACCACAGCCAAAAGGTACTAGGGGAAGAGGACAATAAATTGCTACTCCTGGAAATTAGCAATGATATCGTCACAAAAACCCAGCTTGTTTTCCTCCTTTATGCAGACATAATTTATGAAGCGCCAGTGGTATGTCAAAAAGCCATCAGACAGATCCTCACCCAGCACTGACAAGCTGCTGGAACCATAAGCTTCATGAGCTGCTTTCCTTTGAGAGATTATACCTGCTCAGAACAAGCCTGTGAGTTTAACCCTGTCCTTGCTGATGCTAAAATCAGTATTAGGACTCCAAATTTGGTATGAGAGGAGGCAGCTTGCACTCTCGCTATACTAACACAAGACAATAGACAAACATCCAGGTTTGTATCTTGCCCTTTGGTAGCTGCAGCTGAAAGGACTAATTAGTTATCCAGAGCATATGCTTACACATCAAAAATAACTTTACAGTGCCTGAATAACAATTTGAAAATCTCTGCAAAGCTGACAAAACCAAAAAAACCCAACTATTGTTTAAATCAAAAAGGAAAAATAAAATAACAAAGAGCAAACTGCACCCAGTACCACATTCATTCCCACATTTAAAGAGAGGTGTCTTACCTTTCTGATCTTTGAACAAGAAGATTCCAATCAGCACGGTGTCCAAGACCATACACTGAAGAATCTGTTAATACAAAACAAAGGAAGGGGCAAAAAAACCCTGAAAACACTTGATTTTTGCTGAAAACAGTTTTTAGCTATGATGATACAAAGACAGAAATACATAAATATATCCATACAGTCATCTGTGTACGAAGGTGTGTCTGCATATAACACACATTATGCATGCATCAATGTATTTACAAACAAATCTACAGAAGTTTATTACCTATCCTTTTGAATTCATCCAGTGTGCACTGCTACCGACTTTCATCTACAGCAGACAAAATCCAAAAAGCTTCAGCATAAAGATATAACTCTTTCAAATTCTCAACAAGTAAACAAAGCTGACATTTTTTAAATAAAATCATTACCAGCTGATATGCCGCCATACCACAAAAGCCTATCCTTAAATAACTGCTGCATAATCATTCTCACGGAGTGTTATCCATCGGCTCACTGCCTATCTCCAGACAGACGCAGTCCGCAAGCCACCAGCTTGTATCTACCATGTGTACGTCAGAAAAGGAAAACTGCAAATTAGAAAAAGTCCCCAGAGTGGTGAAAAGGAAAAGAAGATGAGTGGGAGAGGAAGAGGGAGTTCGCTGGCCACAGAAATTTCGAGAATGATGACAAGCCAGCCAGCTCCGCCATCATCCACTTACAATAGGATGCTGCACCTTGCGGCTGCTGAAGCAGTTTGTCAAGGCGTTGCTGGTATCAAATCCCTGACAGGCATTTTAATTGCATCCAACCAAGTGTGTTCCCAGGAATCGGGACTTTAATCCTATGAATATCATCAACTGGCTTCTTTTGTGCTGCTGCCAGACACACATAAGCCTGCACTGCACACAAGCAGCAGCACACCCGGGTTCTGTCGTTATGCTGATCCAAATCCCAAACAGGGTTTATGGACCATACATGACAAAAAGGAGGTCCGGAGGGATTTAGTATTTTCTGCTTTACGGATCAAGAAGGCAATTCCCTCTCCCCTTTTGTTTTTCTATCTAGTCTTCTGTTCATATGTTGGAACCAGCTTGACTGTGCTATTATTTGAGCCTTGCATTTGCTTATTCACACCAAGGGAAAATAAAACCAGGGAAAATGCAGAAGTGCTGCAGGACTGTAGGGGCAAGCAGGGATCCTTCAGGACAAATACAAGAGTATAATAGGGCTTACTGCACAGTTCAGCTCAAAAACAAGTTCTTTGTGAAGTGAGGACTTCAGTTTTACTGCCACTATTCAGTTGTTGTGTCTGCTTTGATCTCATCTCCCTATTCCAAGGCTTTCTTCAGGACAATATTAATCTCAGGAGGAAAAGGAATCTATGAATCTGGATATCACCCAGTGTTCTGTGAGGACCTGGAGAGTTCAACAGCTCAGCTGTGGAGGCCTAGCGAAGGGGTAAAGGAACATTAATGCATTTTTAAAAAGAGTATGAGAAAAATTAAAAGATGAACTTGCTTTTTTTCTACCATTGTAAGTTTGTAATGAAACAGCATACACAGCAAAGGAGCAGTCATGAGTAACCAATGAGCCTGGCACACTCTTAAGGACTGAAGACAAGCTTCAATTTCCCTACACTCAGGACACAGAAGTCAACTAGGTTCACTTCCCAGCAGTAGGTTGGTGTTTCTCAGTCCCCATGACAGCAGAGCACTTGACAGGGAAGGCTATCAACAAGAAAATGAAACACCTCCCTACTGCAAAGTTTGGGAGAGGTCCAACAAACCCCGTTTACCTTTGAGTGGGCCAAAGAGCTTACAGGAAGGAGTAACAAATATCCCATTGATTTCCAGGGGTTGTCTCCCAAAACTTTGGGGATAGAGGGCTGCAAAGGGAATCAATTCCCTTCTGCCTTCCCCCACAACCACAGGATGACTTTACACATCCATCAGCCTTTGCATCAAACAGAAATTCCACTCTCACTGCTATAAACAGATCTTAGTAATTTAAGAGCATCTGTCCTGAGCTGACAGGTCTCCCCCACTCTCTCAACCACCACAGCAGTGAGGAGGAAATGGAGGAAGGTAGGCTGTATGGGACAAGGATGACAGGGGAGCAGGTACCACATGGCAACAAAAAGGCCTTTTGGAAGGAACACAAAAAAAACGAGCAAGAGTGGCACTAGCACAATTCTTAGACCTTTCCTCTGAAAAAGCCTCCTGTGACTCATGGGAAGGGGTGCCTGCTGCTGACAAACCTCCCACTGCAGAGATCATCCTCTGCAGAAACCAAGGAAACCCTAATCCTGCCCTCATTTTCCTCAGCTCCACCATTCACCACGTAGCGCTTGTTCACAGCATTGCTATAATCTCTCCCTTACTTTTGCAGCTCCCCTTCACCAGCCACTTTTCCCCCAAAACAACCAGGAGCTCTGGGAGGTCCCAGCAACAACATCATGGAGCTGGGATGGTAGAAGAATAAGAAGTCCTGAAAACTGTCCTGTAATTCCTCTCAGAGGTTCCTAACAGAACTCATGTGGCTCACAAGCAATGGATACATATTGCCAGCCTGTGTCCTACACCCTGGAGCCTAAAGATGAATCTTCAACCAGCCATGCAAATCACCTTCAGTCTGCCCATGCAAGCATTTCCAGAGACACAATCTGCTGAAACAGCCCATGGCTAATGGTTTCATCTTAAGATAGTGCAAATAAAAACCATCTTAATCATCAAGTTTATTCTAGCTGCCCTGCGATATATGTATCCATACCTATAAAAATACTTCTGACAAGACAAAAGGCATAGGAGGAGACAGGGATGAAATGCCTAATCCAGATAGATGCTGGAACACAGAGAACACTCAGTCCTGTCTGAGATTTAACCTCATGTTTACTTGGCTTGGTCACAGAAGCAGGAAACTCTTCACATAAAATCACAATGCACTCCAACACAGTGAAAATACAAATATAAGGAAGTTGACAAGTCAAAGTCCTGGAAACAATTAAATTCCATTTTCAGCAATGTTCCTCTCAAAAAGGAGTAAAGACATTTACAATCTCAGTAAAGGAGGTAGTGAGACTGTGACTGAGGCCTGATCTAAACTCTTAAAAAGATTTTACTCGTTCAGGTGGGTTTTTTTTTTCATTATCACATTCACACAAGATAATGAACTCAATTTCATTACTGGCTATAGCTGCACACTGGGTCCCTCTGCCCAAGATGCTGGGCAAAACAGAAGACAGTTGCCATTTTAACTTAAAAGAGCCAAAACCCTAAAGAGATAATGGTAGTGTTCTCCTCATTTCCAGGATGATGAGGAGGGCAGGGGTGGGGGGGAAGAAAGAACAATCATAGGTTTGGGCTTTCCCAAGGTCACACACAACCTCTGTTCCCAAACAAAGCAAGACACTTCCACAACCTCACCCCAAGATCTTTCTATCCAAATCACTTCTGAAGCCTTGCAACCAGTGATTAACAAAGGCTTTGTGGGTTAGTTGCTACTTTTTTAGCAAAGGCTGGATGAACATTTTATGCAATCCCTAAAATAGCTTCCAATTTCATCAGTGATGTAGATTAAGAGGCATAGGTCTACTGAACAGGAACTGCACCACTCTGGTAAAAATAGGCCTAGAACAGGGAATTTTCTTTTTATTCACTATTGTCTTAGTACTTGAAACAACGTTGGGGATTTCTGCCTTCTGGAGAGCTTAAGAGGAGACAAATGCTTCACCAGACTCTCTCAATATTGTCTGTTCTTCTGCAGTAGTAATAAACATCAGATTATCTATTTTTCCATCCATTTGAGGGAAAAACTTGCTTTTATTTTTCCCCCTTCTCAAGGCAGGGGAAAAACAAAATAAAAGAGCAGTAATAAATTCTAGAAAAACATATGCAGTTTAGCACGCTAGCTCTTTCACCAGGGCTATGTAGTGAGGAAGGCTATAAGGCTGGAGTCACTGTCTTCCACTCTGTGGTTACTGAAAACAGAGAGGATGGATGTGGAGCAGTTAGGGAAAAGCCAGAGGCCCAGTTAGCAGCCTCTGTGGGTAAAAAGGATTTCAAGGTAGGTTAAAAAGTTTCAGGATGCAGGGGTACCCTAGTTTTGTTTTTAGTCTTCTCCTCAAAGTACAAGCATGCAGGAGCTGATCTGCCCACCTCATGCAGCCAGTCAAGGGGCCTTTTAATCATACTATTTCCTTTACACCAGTGGTGCCACCAGCTTTGTATCCATAGCAGATTTCAACATCTTTACAGGACTCATCTGGCCTTCCTCCCAGGCCACCAATAAAACAGGCCTGTACTGGTGACATTACCCTTTCCCAGTATTCATCCAAAGTCATCCCCTCAAGCTGACTATTGTGGCCAGCTCTCTTGCACCAACTGATACAACATGGTTTTCTGCGCAGCATGGTTATATAAATGAGTCTTCAAACTCTAGGCATATTATGGCCTCTCTTTCCCCTACTTCAGCTTATTTGTTTTAAACTTGGTAGACAGATACTTTCAGGCATGATCTCTCTTTTGTGAATCCTAGCCGACTCTCCTCAACTAAATAATCGATATGTGGAATATCTAGAAAGGGATTTTCTACTTCTCTCTGTGCCAACATGTCACTAAAATCAAGCTGGAAGATGTAGGAAATTCAAATACTGCCAGGTCTGTTTTTCAGAACAACCAAGACTGCACTTAACCCTTTGAAGCTACCAAATTCTTTGGCTTTCTGAGGAAATCCTTAGTTTCTAGCTTAGAGACCAGTGAGAACAAAAGAATAAGAAAGCAAAATTCATGAAATGTGTTTGTTAGTCCCTAAACCTTGTATGTATATGTGGTAGAGATACTAGTAACAGCTGCAACACAAGCTTTTGTATAGTTATCCCCAAATAAACCATCCACTCCATCCTGTGTACTGCATGTGGAGGGGAACAGCTTAGTCTCATTGCTTGTTCAGCCTGCTGTTTCTGGGGTGCTAGTGCCACTGACAGCTAGGCAAAAACAAATATCACAACCTCAAAATCCACCCACAAAGGACAAGCAGAGAGATGAGAGAGTAATCACATCCCAGATTTTGACATGGCAGAAGCAAACCTCCATCTCAGGCAATCATTGAAACATTATAAAGACATCTGATGAGTCCCAACTGGTACAGCCTAAAAATACCTTGTAACTCCACTGCCCTTGGAAGGCCATCTAAATTTTCAATTGATTCCCTGTGTCCACAATATCAGAAGCAGTTGATAGCACCAATCCTCCTGCAGAAACCAATGCCACCTGAGAGTGCCGTGACTTTCCACAAAACCAGATCACTGCACTGCATACATCCAGGAACACAATGGCTTTGAAGGCTGCGAGACAGGCCTGTGCGGGCAACAGTGCATTACTCAGTGTCTCAAAGATTATATGAGTGAACACACAGCCCGTGTCCTGATGGGTGTCCACGTGACAAGCTGTGCATCAAAGAGAAACATCAATTGTTTCTCCATCCTATCACATGGTTTATTACTAAGAAAATACTGCAGATATAATCTGTACCACTTGTTCTCACCTCTTCTCTCTCCTCATCTACCAGTGGGGTGATGAGTCAAGACAAAAATTCGCTTTCTGTAAAATACCACAGCTACTGTAATAGAATTTATTAATATATCAGTTTGTACTTCACTTAATCAGGTAACCTAATGCTTTTAAATTAAGTGTCATGTCATAACTTGTAATAGAAGCCTTAGCTACTATTCTGTATTAAATTTATAAACAAAATATTCTAAACTAATGAATCATTTGTTGCAGAAGATTTTGCAAAACTTGCAATTAAAAATATAAACAAAGCTGGCATGGCCTTAAAGACATATAAAGCAGGAACTGTAATACAAAATACACAAGTTTATCTTTTTGTCTGATCATAGGTTTTGGGTAGTATTTCAATTCAAATACTATTTACATTTAAGAAAACGTGTAAGTATTTTTCAGTCAATAGAACATTGGTATATAATTAATGCAGTATTGAAAATAGAGGGTTTTGTCTGAAATAGCATGCCTGGTATCTGTTATCCCTTTCATTGAAAAGGTATTTGCTCCTTAACTTAAAGATCAATCTTTTCTCAGAAATATGTTCTCTAGCAGCTAAGTACTGCCTTCCTAAAAGCTGCCAGGTGATTACACCTTCCTTCAAGATTTTTTTTTTTTAATTTGTTTAGCTCAGCTAACTGCTGTTCCTCAACAGCAAAACCAACCAGATAGGCAACAGAAATTGCAGTAACATGTAGTAACATGTAGCACAATCGGTTTCAACAGCTTCTCACTTAGCAACACTTTACGTAAGGAAGGCAATCAGGCAGAAACCCATGGAAGAGCTCCCGGCAGCTGAGCTGCACGGAAGGGAAGCAGTTCTGTCCTCACCTCCGAGGAGAGACAACAAAAGCAGCCTTATGAGAATGCTGCTGGCTGTCAGCCTGACCCACATGGGCTCAGATATGGCACTGCCAGAATGATGCAACAGCTTATCTCCTCTTAACATGGTCAGCCAGGTCCTCTGCATGCAGCTGAGCCTGTCCAATACCTGCCCTTCAGATTTCCAGTAAAATCAACCACAGTTAACAACCACTCTGACCTCTACAACAAAGCCCTGATAAAACCACCAGAAGCCCTTCCTTGACTTGAGTGCTCCTGGATCAGCATTTGCATGTATGCATTTCAGATAAAGGTAAGGAGAGCTAGCAGTGTGCACTGCACGGTACAGATGCTGTCTTTGCAGAGGAGCCCCTTGCAAGGGTTTCTTAACTATCACATTTACTGTGAAATTAACATAGCAGATAGTAGGCTAATTCATTAGCTACTTATGATTGATTCTTGTTTTCATCACCATAAAAGTAGATTTCCTGTGGTTAACACAATGATCCCAATCCCCTCTTTGCTTAGACACATTTAAGCCAGCCACTGCTCCACTGAACCCAGGACACTTACTACATTATGACTAGAATGGGTTTAATGACTGGAGACTTGGACAAGATAACTTAAACATAGCCTTTATTCACCCTGGTCTCACAGTTGTGCCCACAATTATTTTTAAGCTGTTTGTACATGTAAATTACTTCCCTCATCTGAATCAGGTAGTTACCCTAAGGGTGAAAGGCAGCAGTTTTGCAGCACTCACACTGTCCATGAGCTCAGGGTACAAGGTGAAGGGTGCCACATCCAATCACCATCACCAGGGAGCCTTTTGGGAAGTGTAATGTGATTATAGTCAAATCTAGTTTATCAGAATTGGGTGGAAAACATGAATTGGGTGGAAAACATGAAAGTCACTACACAAAAGGGATTTTTGGATAAATGAAGGACCTTGGAACTTATATACCTCAAGGGACATGACCTGTTAGATGAAATAATACATTGATCAATGGTATTTTAGATGACAGGCACAAATGGCAGTACTGCCAGTAAGTCAGGAAATGTCTGCTGTTTCAATGACTGCCACCAGAATTCTTACTACTATAAGCCATCCAGACACTGGTTTACACTGGTTTAAAAGGACAGCACTGTTTAACAGAGACGTGATCCCACAGCAACTCCAGGGCACCAAGGAGAATATGATTTGGATTTAAAAGGGGGAAAGGCAGAGGAGAGGCTGGAGAGAGGAGCTGCCAGTCTTGGCTCCTCTACCATTCTACCTGAGTTTCTTTGGAAGACTTCCATTCAGTTTGGCAGGCAACAGAAGCATGAACAGATCAAAAGATAAGGATTTATGCTCTGTGCAAGGTTCTACATAACCAGAAAGGAAAGGCAGAATTAAGAGAGTTTAGCAGATTTAACAACAAACTCTACGGACAAGTCATGGTTCAACAGAGAGGCATAATAAAGATGATGCACAGAAGGCTACAACTCAACATACTCAACATTGTTCAATTTTCACAAGACCAACAGTGAGTAAATGCTGCATATGATTGTTTTAAAAAGAAGCAGAACTTCAGGTTAGAATAGGAAAGAGCAACTTAAGAAACACTCAAAACAAAGCAGATGTAGCATAGAAAGTTGTGTGGATCCTCCCTGACTCAAGAAGAGTATTTAAGACTTCAAAACAAACCAGACAAGAGTCTGTTTTATCTTCACAAACATCTTCCCAAACACCACACTCTCTCTTAAAAGGTCTCTTGAAAGGAAGCTGTGGAAAATTACAAACCAATGAGTTAAATACCATCTTCGCAAAGATTTTGCAAAAATAAACAATCAAGTAGTTTACAAGTACCTAAATACCTACAGGGCAAGAGCACAACTTAAAAAATACTTCTGGCAATAGCAGTTTGTCAATAACAAATGCCAGCAAACTCTTCTCACCCCTCCTGATTTTGCATTTATAAAATTTAGGTTTCACCCCTAGTTAGGATGAGTTTCTTACAGGAAAGCATCTTCCAAAACCAAGATCATTGCAGCATACTGCAGAGCAGCTCCCAGATCTAAAAGCAGGAAACCAAGGGGAAAAAAAAATGACTGAACAGCATATTCAGAGACAAGACCTCAAACATATACCTAGATAAATCAGGAGTAAGTAGCTCAGCAGTAGTTTGACCAGAAAAGGCTTACTGTGGGCAAAAAAAGACAAATCACAGTTTTATTTATCTTAATGGGGATATTATCCCTAGAACACTGGGAAAATTATTCCATTTTCTTTGGTGGTGGTGTCTCAGCTGGAGAAATGCCAAATTGTGGGGTTTGCACAGTAAGATACTGGAAAATGGAGGAGAGTCCAGATAAGCAAAAAGGAGTTTGGGAAAACATTCTTCTAATCTTTCCTTGTAAAGCACATGTTTTCAGATAGGTTTCTCTAAAGTACAGAAAACCCAAGGAGTAATAAAAATCTTCCAGATAATGTAATTTTTGAAGATAAAGCAAGAAAGCAATTACATTCTATATCAATGGGGGGGATGGGTGAGGAGGATGAAGGAGGGGGGAATAAAAGAGTAATTCAGTGGGATAATTAAAAGCAAATTTGTGTGTGTGTGTGTGTGGTAATTAAAACCCCTGCTACTGAGGAAGGTTAAGCTATTTATTTATGTATTGATTTTTTATAAAGAGCACCAAGAGCAGTGCCCAGATATGCTGGCAGCCTCCTTGAAGGGAATAAGGATCCTGCAGGCATCTAGTCTCTCTAACTGGGCAACTCGTACAGCCTCCAGCAAAACTCACCTAGCCACAGGACTGATTTACATTGCCTTGTCTCCATCCTTCCCAAGCCTAATGAGAATTGCTGGTGCAGAGCATAGCACTGCTCTCTCCACACCCTTCTAATATGGGCCAGCTGGAGTGCTGGGAATCTCAGCCCCAATCTGAGCCATTAAGATCCAGACAGCTGCAAAGCCTACAGCTTCAGGGACATGGGCGCTGGAAAAGGAATGTCAAGGGGAGCTCCTATAGGGTTCATCAGCTCAGTCTCTCAGAGGATAAGGCCTGTAGCTCTTCCTCGTGAATCCCACCTACTCCTCCCCTCTTTGCTTCTGGAGGATCTCAGTGGGGTGGAGAGGGCACCAAGACTGGACCCTGCCTCTCCACAATGCCACTGAGATTGTACTTCACAATCTGGAGCCAACAGTTTTACCGGGTCTGCCATCCCCCAGACTTCCACCTAATCCGTAAGGTGAAACTGGTTCAGATAATTGTCTGACCACTTATTAACACCACAGTAGAGACTGAAAAATACGTATGTTCCCAGCATTTGCAAGAAGGCTCCCTACCTCATTTTAGAAGGTTTCAAAAATAAAGTTAGTCTTTGGGGCACAATGGCTCCTATATTTGAACAAAGAAAACCCCAAGCAATGATGCAGTACCTGTTGAGTGAGAAACCAGGAGAGACCTTAAGAAAGACCACAGAAGGAATGAAGAGGAGAGAATAAATGGAATAACTAATACACATTTGCTCCAGGGTTCTCTCTGCACCAATTGGCAAAAAGAATACAACTAAATCATTATTAATTGATGGAACTTGAGGACAAAGAGATTTTCATCCAACATTAAAGGGACGAAAGACGGTTTTAATGAGAATTCTGATGATGGTATCATTTGTGGAGGGACTGGGAAGGAGGGGGTTATTTATAAAAGAAATGGGTCCTTTGTAAGACAAGAGCAAGTATTCTCACTAATGGAGACAGATGCATCTGAAATACCTTATTCTGCTGATGGTGTCACCAAACACCCTTCTGGACACAAGCTCTCCACTAACAATACTGAACAAAGATAGGAGACTGCTGTAACAAAATATAAAGTGTCACTTGTTTATTCTTTTTACCCTCATAAATCATTTAAGGATGAATTTTAACAAGCATCCAGTTTTCTGTGCCTTTCTTAACTGATGATTCTCTGCACATAGTTGATGGGAGCTTGAGCTTTTACTGCTTTTGGAAGTTGGCCCTGCAGACCAAGGCAGGACCAACATCAGTAGCAAAACACAAGAAGTATCCCTTCTTAGGAGCTGAATCTTGCATAGAGGAATTTCCACTGACACAGTCATGGAGTCAGACACACTCATGTCAACCTCTAGTTCAAGACCTGGAGTTTTGCACAAGACAGTTTCTGAGCAAATGAATTGTGCTAAGAGACAAACAAAGAGCAGAATTATTTTACTGGCTTGCTGCCATATTTGAAGGGAAAGATATTAATGAAACTCAGTAAGACTGAGATGCATTGTTTTCCTCATAAAGAATAAAAAACTACCATCTCAAAAACAGGAGAAGATCAGACTAGATAAATTTCTTAAGAGGAGAAAAAGTCAAAACCAAAGATACAAAAAGGAAAAAAAACCCCAGAACTAAACAACAAAAAACCCCATAAAATCAATGCACAACTCTGCATCATTTACAGAGAGCACTGTGACGGTTGTACTGTGAACCAAAAGCTCACATTATCAGGGTAACCCCATGTCGCTTTCTCCTTAGCTGGTTCCATGTAGCGACCTTCCCGAAAGCGTCTCCAGGACAAAGCCGCCCGGTGCAGCCAGCACACTTGCACACCCAGCCCCAATAGCTGGCTAAAACAGTCCGACGATGAAATGAGCAGCAAGAGTCTCTGCATAGGGTTCTACAGGAGAGATTTAATGTGTCCACACCCCTGCAACGGTTCAGGGAAGTCTCTGGGGGAGAACAGTGAGGGGTCCAGTGAAAGGGAACTGATGAAGCGACTTCCAGGGCATATCAAGTAACAAGGGTTGTAGCCACCAATGGAGCCAACCAGGGGAGCAGAACTGGGGAACATTAGCATAACAGAACAGAGCATTCTGGGGAAGCTTTCTCAGCAGGCCCACCAGCCTCTACAACTCCCCCTTCTTTACTAATTAAAAGGACCTTTCTTAGGAATCTCAAAAGCAAAGATTTTAAGCAACTGAGCACACACAAAATAACAAAAACAATTAAAGGAATCTATAAGACAACTTTTAACAGGGAGGCTGAACACCTCATGAGTCTCTAGTGTCCCAGCAAGTCCTCAAACCACTCAGGTGGTTTTTTTTTTTCTTTCTTCAAGTTGATGATGAAGACTTTGATCTTTTGGGTGCTGGTATGGATGCTTTCATTATACATTCCTCTTGGGTTGTGCTACCAACCAAGCATCCACGGCCAATGTTGTCAAGAGCATCCAGAGGAAAGCGGGGAGACAGGTGCTGGGCATCATGGTGTTAAGTGCGAGTATGGGCTCAGGTAGCTGCTTCTCTGGGGGGTTTTAAACAAGATTGTTAAACAATTTGCAAAATTTCAGGAGGGGGACCTTCCTGTCCCTCTCTCTTTGCATTTCCTTTTCTTTATTAGTTAAAAGCTTGGGAAAAAGGGGGTGGTAGTGAGGTGACAGGGGTATGAGTTTATGTGGCTGAGGAAGGGGAAATGGGGAGTGAATAAAACAGGAGTGCAATGCAACAGGAAGCATCTCAAAAGGGGTATTGGGGAGCGTGGCGGTGGAAAGGGCAACACAAAGGAGTGGAAGTAGGGAGCATTAGCTGGTGGGAAAGCAACAGGGGGATGAACGGGGTAGGGACTGCAATAATGAAGGCAATTTGGGAAAGACTTAAGGAGGCACCACAATGGGTTATCAGGTCGATGTCCTGGTTGAAATTCTGGTGACGGGATGGCGGGTCGATGTCTGTAATGGAAATCTGCACTGTCTCTGGGCTGCATTTCTTTGGTCTTTAGGTTTTTCTTTGTTGGTTTCTGGTGAGGTTGTGTCCATGGGGGCAGCGTTTGCTGGGCTGGTGTAGGTTTTGATGTTCTTTTCTGGAAGCTACTTTGGGCCTGCAGGGATGCCCAGCATGGCAAACGCCAGGAGGAAGTGTCAGATGGCATCTTTGGCCATCTCTCCTGCGTGGGCCGAGGCAAACGCTGCTCCCAAAAACGTGTAGCACAGGGCCATCCTGTACTCTGCCGGACCCTTTTTGAATGCTGCTGGTGTTGGTGTGGGCACCCTACAGGTCGATGAGAGTCCTTGGCTACATGGTGTTTTGGGCAGTCTTTTATAAAATGTCCAGGTTTTCTACAGTTAAAACACTTCTGCTTATCCTTTAATGATACCACTAAGGCTTCAGCCACCCCTCTTGAGACTGCTGTTGCTATCATGTGTTCAGTGGATGTTAGTTTGGCACAGGCTTCGATCATTTGGTCTATTGTAGGCACAGGATCGAGAGGCAGGGCCCTTAAGATTTTCTTGCATTCTGAGTTTGAGTTAGTCATTGGCAAACTATGTAAAATCTCTTTGCGGGCTCCTGCATTATCCATTTGCTTCTCAATAGAACTCTTTAGATGATCAACAAAGTTAACAAAAGACTCTTCTGTGCCTTGTCTAACATTTGAAAAGTTTAAGGTGGGAGTGGCATCATCTGGGACCTGGAGCAGCGCTGCCACTGCTACCCTTTTGATGTCTCCTAGGACAGCCTCAGGTATGAATTTGGCCTGGTCCTGGGGGTGCTCAAAGTCACCTTCTCCACTCAGATGCTCCGCTGTCAAATG
>JACBWW010000058.1:4009036-4114580 GCA_020086605.1 Lanius collurio | reverse complement strand
GAGACTCTTGCTGCTCATTTCATCGTCGGACTGTTTTAGCCAGCTATTGGGGCTGGGTGTGCAAGTGTGCTGGCTGCACCGGGCGGCTTTGTCCTGGAGACGCTTTCGGGAAGGTCGCTACATGGAACCAGATAAGAAGAAAGCGACAGTCTTCTGAGAGATTTAGGATAATTCTGAAATGTTTCTGCACTATCAATATAGGAACAAATGTAAGTAAATTTAAATTTACATAAATGGGTATGTAATACACAGATTGCTAACACTCCATTTTTTCCATCTTTTTTTCCCTTGTTCTTCAACCTGTTTGCTGAAATTTATAACAATTCTCTGACTTTGGCTTTCATCCATCTCTTAACGTACCTTAAAGCCTTTTTCCTTGTCTCTTTTCACTCCTTTGAACAAGAGAGCAACCAAGTATGGACATATTCTCTATATAAAGCAATATTTTATTTAATAAGTATAAACACATGCATTGGTACAGATTGACTCCAACATACAGCCAAGACAGAAATAATTTAAAATTATTTTACTTTGTAATGCCTTGGTAGAAATGATTTTACACTTCAGCAACTGAAAAAAAAAGTCACTGTGACCAGAAAATGCTTTCTACCCTGCATCTGCTGAGATGAACAGAAGGCAGAGTGTAAAGACAGGTATCACTTGAAGATTAAGTCTCCTGACAGTATGTCCCTAATACCCAGGCATTGAGCAGGTGCTTGCCATCTGACAGAGAACTTGGAGAATAAGATAAACTAAAGAGCTTAAGGCTTTTTTCTGTGCTCTCATTTTATTTTTATTCAACTACCACTCTACATGTTGCTATTCAATTTTTGTGGCTCAAGGTTTTGCCCCTTTAAAAGACAAAAAAATTCTGTCACCCTGAACTAACCTTCCATTCTTGAAAAGCACTGGACTGAATACCCTTATTTCCCCTGGGTATACCGAAGGTAGTGACAGCTGATCCTTGCCTATACTGCCTAGTCAATTATTCTTATTTTCCTTCTGATGCCCACAAAGACTCTTCAGTACTCAAAGCTCTCCCTGTGTGAGGGCACCTGCTAAGAAATTAACACTTGAGACAAAATAATGGGTGGGAGGAGGAAAGGGGCTGTAAGGCGCCAAGTAGCTCACTGGAACCAGAGGTAACAGCTCAGCCCAGCTCCTGCATCTCTGCCCTGACTCCCAGAAACTGAGTGAGAAAGTATTTCTTCAACCCAGCTTTGCTACACATTTGGCCTTTCATAACCAAGATTATTGTATTGTTTTCACTTTATCTACACAGCAGCAGCTTGCTACCTCAGTCCCAACTCAGCTCCAGAGTACGAGGTCAAGCATCGACTTGTACCAAAATATTGTCAGCATGTGTAAATACAGATGGACAATGCCTGCCAGGCTGCAGGTGAGGTGATGGGACCTGCTGAGGCACTTTCAGCTTATACTGCACGACACGGGAATCCACTGAGGGCAGCATGGTGGTTTGGCTGCCACAAGATCCTTCCTCACACCTCCCAATCCATGGAGAGCAGGAAAGAAAAGAGGTTGCAGCTTAAAAATTGGAAGCAGGTGCTGTATGGTACTAGGAACTAACACACACAAAAAAACGCCAATGAAACAAAATCCCTATAAGCAAAGAGCCATTGGGTCCAAATCACAGCTCATGCTGAAATTGGCCAAACATGTCTGTACCAGTCTAAGTGAAAAAAAGCAAAACTCTGGGGTTCAGCCAGGTGTTTTCAAGCTCTTAAAAGCTAAAGACAACCCCAAAGAATTCCTTAGGGACAGAAAAATAGAAAAAGAGAGGATTTAAAATAAAAGATTTGTCTTACCTGAAGATTCAGAGAAATTACATTACACAAACTGAAGCCCAGCCATACACACAGGCCCTGCTGAAAGCCTGGCTGCTCTCAGGGAAGAGCTGATCTGAGCAAAGGCTGACCTTAGGAACCAGAGTTTGGGGAGGAAGGGGAGGGGCCCCTCATCTTTCCCATGAGATCCCAGCAGGAGCAGAGGCTCCAGTTGAAAAGCCCAGCTTTGACAAACATGAGATACACACGCAGAGCAAAGC
The DNA here is from genome assembly GCA_020086605.1 of Lanius collurio. NCBI lineage: Eukaryota > Metazoa > Chordata > Aves > Passeriformes > Laniidae > Lanius > Lanius collurio. The sequence continues at coordinate 4,112,515 of JACBWW010000058.1, read as the reverse complement.
CCAAACTGACTAACAGGTAGGCTGCTCATTAAGCACAGCGCCATCTGCTTTACTCTATGCTTTGAGGGCTGTGGCAGCAAGGAAGAAAACAGCCTGCTTGCCACACTCCTGCTGAGGAGCACAGGAATAGCAGGCTGCTCTGTGTGGAGAGGAGGCTGCCCCTTCCCCAAAAGCACTTGTGTGGAAGGGGCAAGGCTGGAGGGTAGGTGAGAGGGACAGAACTGAGGGAACAAGACCAGAAAATAGCTGAGGAAAGCAGTCAGGTGACTTGGTGACCCATCCATCACAGGCTTGGCACTGATGCTGCCAGCAAGAGAGCAAGGAGACTGCAGTCAGGACTGAAGTGGTACTTCACCATGGTCAGAAGATGACCCATTATCCCAGTTGTAAACAGAGTGCTTCCTGAGCTGAATGGTGCTTACTGGCATGCAGCCCTCAGCAGCCTGGCTGCTCCAGCAATCTTGCCAAGAGGAGAGAACCCACAATCCTGCAACTTTGCAGGATACACAACCACTGCTTCCAGGGACAATTCTCCTTCTTCTAGAAGTTATTCCCAGACTGAAACTACCCTGATATTTAAGTACTAAGTACATTTGAGGTCCAGATTCCTGAAAAAAATTGTTTACTGATTTCAGAGCTGTGTGGCTTCAAATAAGAAGACATGACAACCTTTGAAAGAGTGTCTTGAGGTCATCACCAAATGCAACACAGCCGCAAGCTATGGGAATGCCCACTGAACAAGTGCACATCTGATGTAGTTTTGGGGATCCTAATATTAGATCAATCACTCACCCCATCCCAACACTGATGCCATCCTCTCACCCATACACACCCAACGTGTGTGGCTGGTAAAGCCTCAGCACAGCCCTGTGGAATCAAGTGCTGGAGAACTTCATATATAAGTGTGTATGTATATGTATCCACACACAGAGCATATAACTGTGAAACACCCCATCTGCTCACGTTACAACATTTTAAACACATGCAATTAACTGAACTGAAATGGCATAATGATCAGTCAGTGTCTTTTTCCCCAACTCCCACTATTTCCACCTTCCTCTCACCCTAACATATGGGAATGCCATATGAATTACTGAATGCATCATGCTAAAACCAGAGCCTGTAAAATCTATTTTTAATACAGATTATGGGGGGATATCATCAGTCCATGGTGCAGCATTGTTTGTGTTACATGTTTGGTCTGTTACTGCTTCTGGCAAGCCCCACTTCCATCACTGACGTTTCTAAACTCTTCCATATTTTACCTTTGTGTTCTGAAATAAAATTCAGTATACTTGGGAGTTCCTTTGTGGGAACTTTGCAGGAATAGCAGGTCAGGCAAGTTAACACACTACAGTTTTTCCAGCCTGCTGCTGCCCTTCTGAAGTAGCCATGAGATGCCTAGTTTTCCCTTGTCAAAGCTACCAAGGTATTTATTAATCAGTCATAGGGCTTTTATCCTGAGCTTTCAAGAAATGTCATGGAGACACACAAATCATGTGCTGCCCCAGGAAATGGGCAGAGGAGGGTCTATATGTTTTTTTTGTCCTCTGGTACAAACGAGGAAGGTATACAGTTTTTTCATCCACTCTCGAAAGCCCCTCCACCCTAAGGAGCCAAAACAACAAGGTCAAAGTCTTACCAGGAGAAATAATTAGAGCAATCTGATTTGTGATTAAATCCTGATGCAATGCTAGGGAGATGTACACTAGAGATACATCAGCAAACAGACACAAAAATACAAAATCTCTTTACAAGGCCACAGCAAGCTCTACTAGGCATTTTGAAGACAAGTCAGGTCACGTCAGCCAGTTATTATTTAGCTCTGAGCAGCTCACACATCAGTGTTAGCATACATTACCTGAAATTGCAATGGTTATCAAGAACACCATTTTCTCCTACACTTGAAAATCAATTAAACCTCATCTTTACAGCCAAATGCACTGTTAGCAATGCAGACTCAATCCAAAACCAATATCAGATAAAAACCTGCAGGTGATATCGCAAAGGACTAGAGAGAACACACGCCAAAAGAAAGTGATATCTGGACAGTATTTACTTCTTTCCTTTTAACCCATACAGGCTCATCAGAATCAAGCTCCACTGGAAGCTTTTTCTTCTATAATGAATTTAACAAGCTGAAGAAAAACAACTCACACATACACAGAGAATCATGTGGATGCACAGTTTCTAACTGATTCCAGAAATTATGTTCATATTTGTATATTAGATTTTACCTCAGAAAACACAGGTGCTGCCTAGGCAAAATGGGATGCTGGGACCTACCCAGCATTTATAGCTGCGGCTGGAGACAAACAAGCCAGGAGTTCACAGAGTTCCCAGTAGTTAAGGAAGGGAAGCTGGGTGCACTGAAGCAGCTTCAAAAATGTTTCACAAAGCCTAAACTGGAACTGATGTGTCATATACCACTATCAAATACCACGAAACTGTTACTTCATTTTAATGTGCCACAAATCTAAGCCTGCTTCAGGTGGTACCTCAGGGTACCACCATTTCACAAGCAGAGGCAGCTCAGAGTCTCACACTTAAAATACTTTCACTTTTTTTTTTTTTTTTTACCCTCAATGAAAAAGAAATTCCTATTCATTCCTTCCTGGCTACTCTCTGCAGGACTGAAACTTCAGAAATGTTCTCATGGTTTTCCCTGTGACACTGAAATTTGTTGGCAAGGCTGTGCTTTCTTGTTGTGTATCTACAAGAATAGGTACATGGTGTGTCAGGTATTCACTCCTTACAGGCAAACTCCCTTTCCTCTTCACCACTCATTACCAGAGATTTTATTTCATTTTTCCTGCTGTAACCATAGATCAAGGGACCTGAAACATTTCAGAGCACAGCTAGAATCTGTCATGGATTAGGCACCCGTGTAAAGGAATAGAGATCCTGCACTCCACAAAAAACAGGTTTCTACTCTTCCTTCTTCAGAGATGATTGGGAAGAAGAAGTGGGCATCCATTTCTTATGGTCAATGTGGCCAAACTCAATTGGGAAGGAAGCCCAAGTTGAGACATAACCACCACAAAAAGCCAGTAAGAAGTTAAACCATCAAGAAGCAGTAGTGCTGGGGAGAGGAAGCATGCCTGAGATGGAGTCCAAAGAGAGAGACAGCCGAGCCTCAGTGGTCAAGGCACTGCCCTCACATGACAGCCAAGCCCTTGAACTGGTCAGCTGGAGCTCGCCACTCCATATGTCCCTCTAGCTCAGAGTGTGATACACTATGCCTTTCCTTCAGCAGAGGGAAGACAGAGTGAGAAGGGGGAAAATTAATTCAGAAGCTCTCGGCAGGCGTATAAGTAAAAAAATAAAGACAGAAGTTATGTAGAGCAAGCCCCATGCTGCCAAATGAAGTCATGCATGGCTTAGTTCTGATTTGTGTATATTTTTTAAAACTTTATTTTTGTTGTCATTATTATTATTAGCATTTGGCAAAAGGAGACAGGAAATACCTTGCTGGTGATGTCTGCTCCCAGCACAAGCCAGTTTGGAATGCTGAACAGCTTACCCTGAAAAAAAGGGAGAACCAACTATTTTCAAGCCCCAACTTAGACTGTTATTTACTTAAGCAGCATTGCAACAGTTTTAGTTTTGTTTCTATTTTATAAAAGGCTATTATATGATGAGAACAAACCCTCCCAAGAATGCTAACTTTTCTCCTTCTCTTAACTGGGCAGGGTCTCAGGGGGAATGGGAGATTTCCACACATATGCACTTGTGAAAGCTGAGTTCAATTTAACAGAAAAGAGCCCCTGTTCAGTTAAAAGCCTTATAAAGAAATGAATACTGAAAGAATCCTGCTTTTCAGATATGTAAAAACCAGAATACACTGGTTCATCTGTAAAGTGAAATAAATACATGGCTCCACTGGAGGATATAAGTAACTCCCAGTTAAGCCAACATGAATGACTTGCTCCCTGCAGCAGCAGAATGTATGGTCTAACAGGGCAACAAATTTAGAAGAAACCTGTTTTTAACTCCTGAGTGAAGAAGTAGTTTAAGCATAAGGAGGCTGTAAAATTATGTTGCTTACAAAAGATAGGCTCAGTTTAGCAATATGTACAGGATCAGATTCATAGAACACTAAGCAAGCCACCTACAAATCTCTTGCTTAACGTAAAAGCCAAAAATACAGCTCTCTTCTCTGACAGAATACATCCCTCCATCTGTTTGCTGCCTCAGGTCAGATTAAATACTGCAGCTTCCTGGAAAGCTAAATAAACTTTACCTAAAGGGACCCTCAAAACACCGACATGTGACTCTGGCTGGCCTTATTCCTTCTTTCCAGAGTTTGTAGCAACAGAGTCCTGTGCCAGTGCTAAGAGACTTACCACCCTCCCTGAGGCAGGGTCTCCTCACACCAGGCTGTTATGCCAAATACTCTATCTTCATCATGTTATTGAAAAGCAGTTGGATGTTTCTCATGGGTGGATCCTAGGACCAGATTCCTTCATTTCTGCATGTTACGTTTTTTTCAGAAGCTTGACTGCTGGTAGAAATAAGCTCTACACTTACGTTTCACCCAGACACACCAGGGTCCCATTTGCACAACCACATACCATATACAAAGCAGCACCTCTGTACTCTCGGGAGTATCAAAGGGTGTCTAGAGTCAAGCAACTTTTAATTCAACAGCCTGATGCCAATGTCGTGAATCAATGTAACAAATATTCAGATAAACAAAATTACTGTGAATGTTTCATTCTCATGCTGGTGGAAAATCAGGACCCCCAGTCCTTTGACTCAAAGCACAGGACTTCTGTCATCTCAAATGATGGAGAGTCTCTACAGCTGCTTGTACTGGTATATCTTCAACCCAGTCTGCATGGGACACCAGCACTCTCCACTCATCATTTTATATAAGCCAACATTCAATTTAACTCACTCGTCTGTGCCTGCCCTAGTTTGAAAAGATGTGTGTTACCTCTCTTCTAATTACTACTGAAAGCTAATGGCTGTTTACATCACTGCCTGAAAGTCAATTTCATAACATACTGGATTACTGAAAAATCAACCTCCTTCTTAAAGAAGAGCATCAACATACCAATGCTCACAGCACTCTGGGATGGTGCAAAGTACTACATTTCTTCCTGAAGTGAATGCATTCTTCCCTTTTTCAACTCTTCCACCTCTCATTGTCTCTCTAAGCTGAAAAATAACTTTGAATGCAAAACTAATCTTACTGAAAACTGCCCTTACTTAAGACTTTAGCAGATGAGAACACTCTAACTTGGGGGTAAGGAACATGAACTGAACTTGTTGAGGAAGATACCCAAAGCAGTTTCTTAAACACCCTGTACAAATAGCTGCTTTAGAAGCACCTGTATGCACAGGTTTAAGAAACCAGTGTTATTTCAGAGATGGCATTATGTGTTTTACAAGTCTGCATGTCCAAGTTGGCTCTATTCTAATGTTTTATGAACCAAACAAAATTCGTAATTCACTTTTACGCCACCATAAATTCATGACAGAAACACAGCTCTGATAACCAGACATTTATAAACTGCTCTTTCACATTTTGGCCTCATCTACCTGTTTTCTTATAGCCATGAATTACAGAAAACACAGGTGTATGCTCTGTGTGGAAGCAGGAACCAACACCAAATGAGAAGCCAGTGAATGGACCATGGGAATGTGATGTGTCATTATATCAACTATATCACACTTATCTCCTGTGGTTAGGATAAAGATAAAACTTAAAATCACTACAGCTACGCAGTTCTTCAAGAAGAAATAGGGCAAGAGAAGCCGCAACAGAGCAGCAGCCAAGCACAAACTGATTGATGAGACCAGTAACCCTTCAACATGTATTGTCATGATCTGGTGTCAGCCCATCAAATTACTCAGGAGCACTTGCTAAATAGATGTGAATCACTTTGTTGCAGCAGCCTTTTTCACTTTACACTCAGATATGACAGCTGTGCAGCTGCACCAGCATGCAGCAGCCCCCACAACTTGTTCACCTCAGGACACACACACTTCCTTTCACTTAGAGATGATTTTCTCTCAAAGCCCAGTCTGTCACAAGCTCACGGTGATGCTGCCACAGCCATATAGACCATGCACCAGAAGCCTTCAGCCTGCAAGAGCCACAACCATAAGAAGTGTTCTGAGGTGGCCCTGTGATTCCCTCTGCTGTCACCCCAGAGCCCTGCATAGGACCATGAGAACTCTGTGTGAAATTCACATACAAAAGGTAAACTACTACAGAGTGCAAAGTAGCTTGTTTGCTTGACTAGTTGATACATTGTCACACAGCCTACTTTCTGTTAAATTGCTACTCCTGTACCTCTCTAGTAGAGTGAGGTATGTCCACCTGTATAAACAAACCATAAGAATCTAAAGGATTGCAGCCTGGTGCAAAACCCCTAATGCCCAAGTCCAGGCTGATTTGCTATATTGCAGAAAGGCTGTACTCATATTAGAGAAAAACAAGCTTCTCAATGGTAAACATGTGCTTGTTCATTTCCATGCCCACCAAAGCCTGTGCCAGGCTGCAGGACAAGCAGCAGGATCATCACTGATCAGCACTCTGGGATGGTGCAAAGTACCACATTTCTTCCTGAAGTGAATGCATTCTTCCCTTTTTCAACTCTTCCACCTCTCATTGTCTCTCTAAGCTGAAAAATGAAAACTTCAGTTTGACAGAACCACAGGGCACAAACATGTTATTCACAATCCAGAAAATCCATTTTCTGAATTAGAAGCACTCAGAGGCTGAATTCTCCAAGACAGCTTACTCAGAGTATTTGATATGGGTAAGAATAAAGCTGACAGGACAGAAAAACCCCTCTGATTTAAGCAATCAACTGCTGAGCCACTGAACCAAATACAACTAAGGATGGGGGACTTCAGACCATTACTAGACACAACTTGATTTCATTCACGCTTCAGCAGCATCCCCCTCCTCACCTATGTCACACAGCTGCAGCTCTGCTCAGCACAGCTGTCAAGGCCAGTGCAGCCCTTCCATGACCACCACAGACCAAAAGCCCTTTCTCTGGGAGGATTATTTGCAGTTCATCCCCTTTGGCTATTCAGTTTGCTGCAACAATAAAAATAACTCCAAAAAAGCAAGACCTATGCAGAAAGACTAAATTAACAGAAGTTCAGACAATAGCAGAGATTTAAGTATCATATTCTAATATTCACAAGATTACTGTACACAACAGAGAACACATGCAGCAGACATGAAAAAAAGGTAATTAAAGCATTAAAAATCTAGACAGTATTGGAGGAACTTTCTATCAGTAAGGACAATGAATCAAAAGTTAAGCAGCAGTAGCGCCACTCTATGCACTGCATCTCTGTACTACAATGCAGGGACTGGGGAACAAGCTTTAGATTCTGGCTAACCAACTTCCTTAATCCACCCAAATAATTTCATTTGCAATTCTGGCATCTCCCAACACAGCTGCTTCTCCCCTCCATTGCTGTGATTTTCAATTTAATACACCATCATTTTGTCATGCTACATTCCCTCCGAGCTAACATCCTGCTGCCAGGGGTAGCACAGAGCATGTCTGCTGTATGGTAACCTTCCACTTTCCAAGATGTGCAATGCACACTGCAGCAAATTTTAATTCAGAAACACCCCCATGAACATCTTGTAGGCACTAGCTGGGTTGTTTGGTGAGAAAAAGTAGCTAGGAGAACATCAGAAAAACACTATATATGCCATTTCTTCAAGCACCGGGGTGTTATTAGATAACAAAATCTTGTCTCCCTCGCATTGCCTGTCTGTAGTAAAAGGGCTGGAGGCAGCTCTGTGCCAATTTCACCCCAGTAGGCAGCAGCAAGGCCATGCCAACACATAGCTCCAAACTGGCAGAGCACAGATGCACTTTGGACGGTGGGGAAGAACCACCACTTTGTTTTTTCAGGGCCACCACAGTCGCTGCAAGATCTCCATAAGGGATCCCAACTACGGTCACGTTCAAAGGCAGCATCTGTCCCCATTCCCTCAGCTCTGCTATGGTGCAACAGCTTGTTACATAAGGCACTCCCAAGCCAGACAGAGAAGCCCTTCAACACACTGGCATCCTATCCAACCCTTTCCCCACCACAGAATTTAATGAGGGCTGTTTTCAAGTAAGGTTAGGAGGAAAACAACTATCTTCTTTATTTGTATGAACATAGACAATAATTGAGCAGAGTACAGAGGCGTGGGCAGGAGGGAGAGAGAACGCACGGCCATTTTCCTCCACTTGCACATAACTTTGAGCCTTAGAAGTACTGGGGTAAATACTTAAGATCAAGGGATATATAGTATCAGAACTGGAAATACATGAAAAGAAAGTGCAAGAATAAAAATATCCACAAACCTTTAGCTCTTTTTCTTGACTCTTTTGGAGGTTTACTTGGGTTTTGCCCCTCCTGGCCCCCAATTCAAAGAGAAACTGCAATGAAGCTGAAACGTTTTGTTCATTCACAAAATTTTTCTTTCCTGAAAAGTCTCATATTGAACCAGTCAGACCAATGTGAAAAACATTCTTGTAGGGAGTGTGGAGCTCTGATTTGCTCAATGAGGAATGACTTGATTTGCCTTCTACACATCAAGGCTTGGCACAGATTACATGTCTCACCAGCAGTACTAAAAATCCAGCCATACAACCACAAACAAACTCATACTGATGCTCAATTGCTCTGCAGAAGTGATTGTATCTTAGAATTTTACATTTTTTATAATCCCTGTACAATTACACCTTCTCCCATTCTTGCCAGGACCAGGCTTCTCCCCAACACCCCTTTGTAAAAGATTACACCTATTAAATCAAACCTCATTACTTATTTTGATTGCAACAGTATTTAGGAAACTGCCTTGTACCAGGTACTGTACAAACACACAGCAAGATTATTTATATAGATACGTAGATGTTGTACAGGATTGATATTTTTGTGGAAAATGAGCATTAAAAGCATATCACAAACAGATTTTGTAGCAACTCCAGGACCTCTTTCATGGTGGGGTAAAAATTCTGTTTTGTCTGAAGCTATATGCACCTATTTTCATTCGGTGGGAACTTGTGTAGCAAAAAAAAATTCAGATTCTGAAAATGCTGATATTACTGGAAGACAGTGGAAAGTCTCTGTCACAATGAGTCTGCTATCTCAATCATCATTAAATATCAATGGGGGAAGTTCTTAATTTACATGGTGTAACTACACAGTTTCTCTACACAGCGACTACTACTTTAAATATTGCAACTTCTGATGAAAGCAGCAGATTTTTTTATTATTTTAAACAACTTGGGCTAGGGAGAAAAACCCTAGATGTGGTGTACAGTCAACATTTTATACCAGGAATGTTTTGTTTGTTGTAAAGTCTCTCTCATGTTTAAAACGCAAGTAAAACAGAGTGCACAGTTCCATTAATATTTGTAAGTAATGTCAGAAGACAAGTACCCCAGTGTGTGTAACACCAGTTTGAAAACTGTTGGAGGGGATGGATCATAAACATGATCTTGAATGAAAAGACTTCCTTCCTATTTTAACATTTTTTATAAAACACTATGGAAATGAAAAGGGCTATTCACGACCTCAAAAGGATGGATTGTCTGTGGAACCCCATTCTACTTCCCACCTATACTGGTTTTATAAATAAAATAGGTTTTAATGCTGATTAAATTATCCAAATACTTATCATACGATACACCCCTTTCCACCTCACACCCCCTCTCTCCCCAAAAGCCCCCCCAAACCTAAACCAAATCCAGAATTAATTTTGATTATTTTTTCCATGGTAAAGTATGCAAGAATGTAATAGCAATAATGTGCTTGCTTTCTTTCATACAATTCTTGTAGCTGCTGACACTGAACAAGGACTCCTTCATCCTCACTTATTTCAGTGGAAGTTTCTCCAGCATCCTTTGGGATAAAGTCCTTAAACACTGAGTTTACAAAGCATTTAAGCATCTGTATAAGTCTAGCCACTTGGGCTATCCATCCTCACTTAGAGCACTTAAGCACTTAGAGTAAATCATGCGCTTGGTGGCATCTCTGACTCGAGGCTTTAGTGTTATGTCTTTACAGGACTATCCAGCTTCCATAGTGCAATTGAAATACAGAACCAGCAGTTCCAGAAGTTACAGACCAAACTTTGTTTTGCTTTTACAGTATGGTTACCACATGGAGCATGTATACCCTATCTGTGCAGTATATAGGAACCCTTGATTGGGATCAGCTGTTGGCAGAGGTCGACAACTTGCTGTTAAATGAAACAAATGTATGCATTTCAAGTGACAGGGAGCCTTTGAAAACCAGCAGTAGGTAAACTGTAAGTAGTTTTCAGAATGAGGACAGGACTGAGTACAATGAATGTAGCATTAGGTTCCCCATTATGTATCTGAATCTCTGCAAACAGCAATGCCACTTTGCCTCTCCTCAATACTTCTCAATTATAGATTAGTCCCAGGCTTGCTCTAGTTTACGGACTCATGTCACCATGGCAACACATCTAAAGTTGTAAGATACTCACCTCTCTCCCTTCTGTTCCCTTCAGCCAACTTAGAAGACATCTGGCATTTATTTAGAAGCCTCCACACATACTCTTCCATATGCTGAGCTCCTATAAGTGCTCCAACCAGCAAGGCTCTGTATTTTACCCTCTGCAGGTCGCAAGGTTAATAGTCTATATGATTTACTTTGGCATTGGGCACTGTACACAATTTGAGCTGCGTGTCAACTACTTGACAGTTTTCATGACAAACCCACCAGAGTCATTGGCAGGCTTGCCAGCTGATTTAGTTACTTTTGGTCCCATTCATTTAATCATCAAACAAAATAATGCTTAATTTGAAAAAAAAAAAAAAAACAAACAACAACAACCAAAAAAAACCAAACCAAACCAAAAATAACAAACAAAACCCCAACCAACCAAACAACAACAACCAAAACCAGACAAACACACACACACACACACACACAAAAAGGGCTCTGAATTCACAGACATAAACCTTTGATATATTGACCTTCTATTGCATAAGCCTGGAAATTTAATTACAGTCCTAAACAATAACTTCACCAGTTTTAGTACTACTTCTTCCTCTAGATGAGCAATGGCAAATCTCTGCTTATTAACTTAAAAATGCTGTAGACAGGAGAACAAGATGTTTCTCCTTCAGCGCCACACAGTTTTTGTGTGCACAGGAGAAAAAGCTAACTAGGACACAACAGAGCATTGGCTGAAGAGAAAACTCTGAGCCAGAAAGACACGGAGGCAGGACCAAACTGTCCTTGGAGTCCCAGAGGAACAGAAGACACTGAGCACATGGCTACACCATCATTGAAGAGCCTGCTGTCAAGGCTGGATTTACCCATCATCCGTATTTTAAGTCCCTGGCTGATGCTGAGAGGATGCTTCACCCCAAGCTCTCTGGACAAAGTGATTAGTATGTTCAGCATCTTAGCCACAGGCCTAGACTATTAATGGGATCTAGACAGGTTTGGCATGGGAAAGTTTAAGCAAACTACTGACAGCCCACCAGTAGATTGGAGAAGATGGCTCCACCTAAGCACACTTCAGATGCTTTGATCCAGATACAAAGCCAAGCTCTGGCCTGCCACAGTGAGTCCTGATGTGCTGGAACCTGTATCTTATTTCACATTGCAAAATCAATCAGAACTAATAGAGGTGCAAGAACTACCATAAAAAGGCAACAGTTTCCTTGACCATAGTGATGAAACATCAACATCTGAAATCCAGGCCCAGCAGAAGGAATGGGAAGGCAAGGAGAAATTTGAGATGAGGGAACTTCACAGACTGGAAATGTCCCAAATGAAATATACAGTCAGAAAACTAAGGAGGGCATGAAGCAAGCTGCTTCAATAAAAGCATATGTCCTTGTGCATTCCCAGAACAGAATCACCAACCAATTGAGGTTGGCAGAGGCCTCTGGAGATTTGTCTTGTTCATCTCCTGTGCACAAGCAGGGTTGCATGTGCTCATAGCAGCAACCCTTTGTCCAGGAGACATCTAAAACAACCCTTTGAAATGCAATTTAAAAACCCACAATCCTGCATGTTAATTGGTCCGGTCAGTGGATGTTAGTCCTTTCCCACATGAAAACATTGATTTTTCCCCTTCATTACAAATCATATGGTAATCCCTGGCTTTGAACAGCCCTCAGCTAAATTCACACCTCATCTCAAACTTGGCTCTACTTGGATACATTTCTCAGGGGTACCCTAAAATCATTTTCTGCTACACACAAGACAATGAGCAAATGAGTGTCCACATACTGGGTGTGAACCTGTGTTGCTCTTCACTGTGTATTCATTTCTCTTAGTGAAAGTCAGGAACAACTCCACTGCTGTCAACTGAATTACATCAAAGAAAGAAAGTGCACATAGCCTTCTAAAGGAAAGAGGCAGTATCAAGTTTCATAGCTTGTATAAAACACAGCATGTCATTAAGGCTGAGCAAAACATGGGTGTTTCATGTCTTATTTACTAAACTATACTTGCTGTCCTACTACAAGAACAACACAAAAAGGGGATATAAGTCTCCCATACAAATGCAAACCTACCTGTTTTCTCAAGTACTGCTAAAACTTACACTTATACCCCTTCCATTAAAGGGACCAGGAAAAATAGAAACTAGAAGAAAATAGAAAGAAATGGAAAAGGATACAAGAAAAAGTCTAAGATGCATAGCAGAAAAGGAAATAAAAAGGACACAGAATTGTGATTTTTAGAATTCCAGGGTTTAAGTTCTCAATAAAGCACCTGCTTTAGCAGAAAAGTCTCCAGCAAATAAACGGCCAGCAAAGTCACTCCTTTGTCAAGTGCCCCACACATGCTGGGAAAGCAGGGATGTGACTCACACTGCTGCTGAGAAACTCAGCTCCTCACTCAGGTCTCATCACTGCATTCCTTGCTATGAGACTGAGCACCAGCTGGAGTGGCTCCCTTGCTGCTCAAACTTTCCCTGCTCTCCTGTCTGGAAAGTGTCTCAAATACTTTCTTGCTTTGCATGAGTAGAGGACAAGAGAGATACCTTGGTGACTTGAAGGGGAGAAACAAAAGGTATGACTCAGTATTATTAAACTGGAAGGACAGCTGCCTTAACACCAGAAACGATGTAGATAAATCCACCCATTTGGGTGAGCCTTTGTGGCATCATTTCCATAATGGTTTTCTGCTTTTGAAAGGAGCTCTGGAGAATGCAATTACTCATGGCCTTTGATGTTTTCTCATGAGCTAAACCACCACTAGGATAGCCCTGGAAATACTGGCACAAACTGATTTCCACCCATAGAAGCACAAAACCCCTTTACATCCTCTGCTAATTCTCAAGTTTCTAAAGAATCTTCTTTTACTGTCTGGTCCACACCTGCATCCATAGACATCTCATGGACTGATGCTGTATGCTTCACCTAGAGCATTCATTCCTCTGCCTCTATGAGGAACATTTAAAATCAGAGTGGGAAGCAGGGCAGAATTATACAGCTCAAATCAGTCTAAAGTCAAACAAGGAATCAGTGTGTTTCCAAAGATGGAGAAAATAGCATACAGTTCAATTTAGCAAGGAAAAACAAGGTTGCACAGATGAATGTGTACATACACCAACCATGTTCCACCAAAAGGTGTTTCAGATGCAACCCGAAAGGAACTGTCTCTTTTATCTGATGGGCTGCTAAACAACTGTCAACTCCCTTTTCTGGTAGTATAAACATGCTTTTTCTCTAGAGAGAGGTAATCTGGGTTACACAAGAGAGACTTCATTTTAGAAGTAGCATACTCCTTTGCTCTCAATGCACCATGTAGATGGTATTTGGGATGTAAGCATTACCATGCTTGAATGACCAGTGCTTCCTCCAGTCTTGTACCCCATCTTCAGACATAGTGGACTCCAGACAATGTAATAGATCATCTCCATATAAAATTTTTTTTGCACATTTTGTTCCATTTACTGAACTGTTTCACTGACCATGAAACTGATCTTCTTAGAACAGAGCTGAGTTCACCAACATCTCTTCTGCACAACCAAGAGCCAAGAAAAGAAGGATGTTTAAGCAGACAATAAACAGCCACATTCATATCTCAGGCTTCAGGCCACAGCCTAGGAAAAAGTTCTTATGTAAGAGCAAAACTTTAATCATACACATAATCCTCTAGAATTTATTTATGGGCTTGAAAATTAAGAGAGTACTTCCTTATTCTTCTGGAGGGAAGAAGCCTATCATCTCCTAAAGTGATGGGAAATAGCAGCATTCCAAGACAACTGTATCAACTTTATCATTTAATGTCCATGTTCCTCAATTTGGCACTTCAAAAATACCCTTAAACAGTCTACCTGCAGCACTTCCAACATCACTAATTTAAGGTTTTCCAGTGATTCGCAATTATTTAAATGTAAAATTATAACAGAATAAAAACACAACAGAAGCAAACACCTTTGGAGTGCAAAAATAACAAAAAGCCCCTCCTGTTATTAAAGGCCTTTTCCACTCACACCAACATATTTATTTCTACAATGAAGAGAGTGAGGCCCTTCAGCCCAATGGTAACTCACAAATAGTTCATGGAAGACGATAAAGACAAAAAAAGCATAGGGATTCAGAACAGAAATGTCATCTTGCTAATAACTATTGTTTTTCTATCAAAGAGGTTCATTAGTTAGGATGATTCACAGCAAACATCACTGCCAGTCTACCCAACAGAATTTAGATGAAGTAATGCTGCAACTCCCAGGAATAATATGTAATAACCAGATGATTTCCTGCAACAAAATGTCAGTCCAATGCTGTGAAGGCTGCAGCTGTGTCCAGTGAAGACCAGAAAAACTCTTCCCACCCCTCAGCAATGTTTCAAAGCAATAGTGGCGCCTTGTCAAGAGGGCAGAAGTCACACCTCCTCTCAAATCTGCCAATGATGATTTACCGTCATTTTGGACAAAAAATGTGCCAATATCTCATTTTATAAAAGAGCCATTTCAGCACATTTTCTGAATATAATCTATTTCTTAAAAATACATTAAAGCATTTGTTCACTGAAAACTAACAAATGTCACAGTGGCTCCCAAGATCAGTATCCAGAAACCACAGGAAAAACCTAAAGGTAATTTTTTTAATGCTTCCCATTTTCAAGATCCGAGGACCAGACGTGCTCATCCTAGAGTAAACAGGTTAACATTTCAAACATAACCAACAGCCATTCAACACACTAATGTAATGGGAAGAAAATCCAATTATTGCTAGATCTGACCTGTACAAACTGTGTTTCAGATTCCAAATGACTCCTGAGGCTAAATTCTCTATGTCTTTTGTCAACTGTTACTATCTACAGGAAAGCAGGTATATTCATCTTCGTAATTAAATATCTAATTACCTTACTGAGGGTACTAACCAGGGCATCTGTTTGCAAGCACCAGCACACACATTCACTGTCCCTTTACTAGGAAACCCACAGTTTGCCTCATGTTTACATTGCATGCTTCTGACTTTTTGCTTGCAGAATGCGCAGCTTTCTTGACCCAGTCCAGAAATGAGATTTGCAAAGCTGAGGGGGAAAAAGCACTCCAAAGCTGACACGATGATCTGTGAAACAGTAACTGTCACAGCATTGCCTGCCTTTCTCCTTTGGCGCTCCTAAGAACGTAGCTATCAGAACGCGTTTCAAGCCCAATTTCTATCATCATAGACTCTTACCTCCAACTCACTATCCTGCTGCATGACGTTAACTGTTTTTTGAAAGATTCACAGATTCCTAAGTCTTGGGAAGAAAGTTCAAACAAACTGAGATTTGTTTTAAATACACATATGACTTGCAGCATGACATTTCTATAGCTGCAGCCAGGACTTCAATTTACATTAGTGGAAAGTGACTGCTCTAAATGACTCCCCTCTCACATCTCTACCCTCCTGCACTTTTACTTGGATCCCATTTAATAAGCTCACTCTGCTTATACATTCAGACCTCCTTCACTAACACCAGATTGGACAGTACTAGACTCCTCTTGCACTCTCAGTGAAGGTCTCCTCAGTTTTATTCACAAGTTAGGTGAATTATCAGGCCTTCTACTGCAACTACTTATATGCTTCTAGATCCTCATGTGACATCAGCCTAAGTGTCAGCAGTGTCAGAAACAAAACGCTTTTGGCTGCAGTAACACCATATTACTTGGACTTGGCTTTAGCTCAGCAGTGATAATTAGCACAGACAAATGTTCACTCTCTTCTGCTCTCATGCACTGATGCTGACTCTATGATGTGGCTCAAAATCTTTAATTCAAGGTGATCAGAATACATGTTACTTTTAGGTCTTTGTTGGTGTCTTTTGGAACTGTAGCCTGTCCGCATGTAAGAATCACGACAGTAACACTGCCAAACAGACACTTTTTTCTTTTCAAGAAAAAATAAATTAGGAGGGGTGGGAAAAAAAAAAAAGGAAGAAAAAGGTAGTAAAAATAGATCTGGCTGGAGACCAGAGACCACAAGAACTGGGTTACAGGAAATTGTCCTCATTGGTTACTAGATAGAAAATTTTTTCCCATGTATTACATGAATCATGCAGGGACAGGATGGTTTTACACTCACTCCAAAAGGCATGTAACCACAGGACAGCCTAACTTGCAATCCTGTGAGGTTGCAAAGAAAGGGAACAGAGAGGCCATCTCTTTCCAGTCCATACCAGCAAAGCATAAAGGATTCCAGAAGATGCTTTGTCCACTTTGTTCATTTGCAGTAGCAAGTTTCAGTTACTGGGTTTTAAAATAAACACATTTAAAAGTTTCAGTCAACAAAAGGCATCAAAACAAAGTCAAAAAAACAGTAACAGAAACACCATGAAACAGAGGTGCAGAGGCTCTGACTTCAGTGGCTCTACTCACAGAAGGGAGCATTATTCATAACACTTCATTTATTCAAGTCTTTACATGCTCTTTCCTTACACAAGTATTACATCTATTTTCACTGTACCACTCTAATTGAGCTTAATAGCATATTACTTAACCAGGTGTACAGCTATAGGCAAAGCCTTTTAATATAATAATTTCCTAACTTGCCAATATGAGTGCTTTCATCACAGAATGAGGAAATGTTTGCACAAATGTGGCTGCTATTGCA
The DNA here is from genome assembly GCA_020086605.1 of Lanius collurio. Taxonomy (NCBI): domain Eukaryota; kingdom Metazoa; phylum Chordata; class Aves; order Passeriformes; family Laniidae; genus Lanius; species Lanius collurio. The sequence continues at coordinate 4,095,434 of JACBWW010000058.1, read as the reverse complement.
GGGTGTTGTTGTTGATCGAAGCCATGAATGAACAAACAGTTAAATCTCCTGCCAAACAGCTTTTGTGATGTGCAATGATAATGACAATTACTCATGGCCTTTGATGGCCATCATCTGGCTAGGACTTCAAGCAGCTTTTACTAGTGCTTTTCCGGTGCTCTGCAGGCAGTAAACCATAGGCTTCTCTCATATTATGTCAACTCTTCTCTGAAAGCTTGTTTTTGTTTATGAAACCATTTTGCCAACAGCAACACTACTAACGCACACTTAAGGACAGCAGACTTGCTGCATGGTTCTGCAACATGCTAAGTGTATCACTACCCCTATTGTTATATTGCATGAGGTCACCCAGGAAATCAACAGCAGAATCAGGCTTGGAGCACAGCCTGCCTGAAACCCACTCGCTCTTTCTGCTGGTCAAGGGACCAAGATTCACAGAGATATTACACTGTGCTCTGCCATCACCGTGTTCAAAGACAGTCATGGTCACACGTACACGCATACATGCACACCAAACTTTGGATCAGTCCTGATACCACACTAATAAAGAACAAGAAAACCTAGGACTTTTTTCTATCATTTGTTAAGCTGCCATGATTTCACTGAGTCATTTTTCAGGCTGGTTCTGCTGTTTCCATTATATGGCTAAACTATCATTCCTAGAAAAGCCATTCAACCAGCTTTTCTAGAAACTCAGTAACTCCTCCATCCTCCGTACCTTTTTTCTGTACTTGTTAAGGACCATATTCTGCGCCCCACACACATACTAACTAGTATCTTTTTCCCCTAACACCTCCCACTGCTGTCCTGCAAATCCAATTCTGCAGCAGAGTCTGGCTCTCATACGGCCAGCACAACAATGAGGGACCTGCAGCAGTACTAAATTACAGATGTTTGCTGGGCTGCAGACATGGGTATGAAGGCCAAAATCTAGACCATAAGAAAGGACTGGTTTGGGGAAGAAGTTATATGAAATTGCACATTTAAACATGTAACACATAGAACATCTGGTCTAGGAAGCGTAGGTAAGTTGGTTGGACTCCCTATCTGAATGTACAGGTATGTGGCAGTGCTGTCAGCTCCTGGTGGTTGCTCTCAGAATTATGTAATGGTCAAAAATTACAGTAATTCAGAAGTTAGGCTTTAAAGTAATTTTTATGCCTAGTTTTGACCCTTCATAATACAATCATGCAACAACTGTTCCTATAGTACTCTAACAAGTATCTTGTTCCATTTGTTACTTTAAAACAAAAACATTTCAAACAAGTATCCCATAACATGTAGAACTGTATATTTCCCAAGTACTTGTCATTAAATCAATATTGAAAGCTCATGAAAAAACTCAGGTCATAATCATGTTTGATAACAGAAATCCATCTTCCAACAGCCAGCAAACAGAAAAGGGGATCTGGAAGTTATGTTTACTAGAAGACAAATTGAGGTTCAAGATATTTAAGACACTGTCTCTCTCTTTATTCACCTGTAGCATTTAATAACTGAAACCTGTTCCCACTAAATGAAGACATGCTCTTCCAAATTTGGGGCTGAACATTTCGCCTCTCTCCGCTGAAGAATCTTTAAATCAATTCTGCATCCTGCTCATCAAGAGGCAGGTCAGGGGCTCCTCCAGACCCCCACAAGGCTCATGTCTGCTAGACTCTCCCTCACCTGGGGAGACAAGTTGTCTCCTGTATCATACACACAGCTACAAAGTACTGCAAAGTATGAAAACTGTAAAAAACAATGGTCATGAGAGAACCCTGAAGTTTTTCACCAACTCTTTGTGTGCAGACCATAGTGTACTAACCATCACAGCAAATTCCTATGAATTCAAACTAGCACAGTAGGTGCAGCCAGTCTTTGTCAGCCCTGTTCTCTTTGTCAAGGACAACACCAGAATACATCACCTCTGGAATCACATGTCCAAGGAGCTTTGGCACTGCACTCCTGCCCTGTCCTGCAGCATGGCTCATTTACCTGGCTCTGAGCACTGACCTTTTGGCCACTTTTATTTCCTAGCTGCTGCACTCCCTGCAGCTTACATTATCCCTAATCTAACCTCATCATGGTAAATAATTACAGCCTGTTCTCTGCGCTCAGGCAAAATTTTTATCTGCACAGCTTCATTTGGCCTAACTTTCCTAGATTTTGTTATTCCTGCCTGAATAAGTTATTTCTACATCTCTGCATGAATTTTCTTTCCAAGTTCTTATATCTATGAAATGTCTTTTCCATTCCATCTCCTTCAGCACCTAGGAAGCCTACAAAGACCTCAGCAGCTAACCTGTTATAGATCAAAATATCCTTGCTATTTGCCAATTTGTTTCTAAGCAGAACACTACAAGGATATCTGCTCCACCCCAAGGAGCAGAAGAAAGGTCATGTCTTCTACTGTTTTCCTGCTGAAAATCCAAGATTCAAGGTCCTTTTCAATTTGCAATCAACACTAAGGAGTCCTGTGGTTTAAAAGCATGACCTAGCACAGCGCAGCACAACCACATTACACAAGACCAAGAGGAGATACACAATCACGGGGGCTCTGTGGAGAGACACAATGCCCCATAAAATATACAGGCTATGTGGCTCTGAAACACAAGATGTGTATGGGGGCAAGAGCAATGCCCATCTCCCAACAACTCACCAATACACCCTGGTCCACTGCTCACTGGTAGAGAAGAGAGTCTGCAGCAATACTTGTTAATCAAGGGGAAATCAGAAAACATCTCCAGAGGAGGGCAAGATTTAAACAGGAGAATTAAAGACAGCTTTAAGTTGAAGTGGTGAATGTGACAGTTCCCATGCGAAGAGTCTACAGGCACATGTATTGAGATACACACTGAATTCACATAAACCTCCAAAACTAAGCAGCATACTTGCAGAGAAAATCAATCAGCTGAAGAAAGATAGCCTTTCTAGAAATGCAACCACTGACACTTTACAGGCTGCTTCTCAGATTTTCACAGCTAAAATATTTTGTTCAATCTGCCTGGAAAACAGACCCAGAGCAATGTGACCAGACCAGGTCTCAAATGCTTTCATTAACACAGCATCATTTCTGCTTATCCCCTGCACCAAAGAGTCTATTTTCAGACATAGGGTAGATAACAGCCTTCTGAGATCTGCTGGCCTTGTGAAAGTTGGTATGAAAAACACTCTGTGGGCTTACATCCCCCTTCATTACGTGTGAACCTGCAAATGCAAAACTCAGACTTTTACCCCATTTCTCTATGTCTTTCTGATTCCACACATGCCATTACTGAACTCATACACAAATTCTAACTTCCAAGTGCTGTATATAGCTAATTAGGGAGCAGATACTGCCTCCTGATGAAGACAGACAGAATCTAATAGAGGCAGAGCAGTGTCTACTCTGCACCATTACAGAGAAGAATGCACTGACCATGCCCTTAACCTTACAGCAAGGGTTTAGCCTGCACTGACCTGGCTGCAGGGCTGGGTCATGTTGCCGACTGATAGAAGGTTCTGCAAAATGCCATCCCCTGCTACCAGCTACAAAGGGCTCTGTGCAAGAGAGAAACACAGGACTTGCAGACAGGCCAGCAATCTTTCCAGAGCTGTGTAAGCTAATCTTAGGCTTTGCTCAAAGACTTTAAACTGGCATTTAATACAGAAAAATGCTCCACTGCTTTTTGAAACTTCTAGACCAAGTCTCAGTCATTCCACTTAATCTAAATGTCCTTCTCTTTTTTTATTACACTTGAAAGAGTAAGTTTTATCCACAAAGTCATGCACTTTAAAAATGCCCTGAAACCACAAATCATAGTTGCTGTGCCCGGACACATGATTCATAACCACAATAAAGTTGTTTGAGGCTTGCCTACTCTCTTCTGCATTGACACTAATTCTAAAGAGTAAAAATGAGACGCAGATTGCTTCTCCTGCAAATATACTCTGTAACCTGGAAGAGACCTGGGTCACCTTCAGCCTCAGCTTCATTCCTTAGCTGCCTAAAGAGATTACAGTTTAAAAAAGACTACATCAGCTATATCAGTGGCCAGCATCCATGATCCATCCTACGAATACTGCTCCCAAAGAAGAGTGCTTGCATCTTCAAAACTCATCTTCTCAATGAGAAACACAGGAAATAGTTCCATACACAGGAGCAGTCCCCTTGTGCCAGTCAGGTCTTTCCACCACCATGAGAACTCACAGAGGAAGGGTGGGTGAAGTCAGCATAAAGGAAACTGACATCCTGCTCCTGACTTCTGGCTAAAAAAAATTTCAGATTTTGACCCTACCTCAAAAGAAATTACCTACCACACTGTTTGTCCAGGTAGCCTTCAGGGTCTAAATGGCATATTCTCCATGAAATCCACAGGTCTCCTCCAACTAGAAAGCTTCTCCATGTATGGCTCAGCTGAATTTGAACCTTCTTGCCTCATCAAACAGGCTGCAAGGCCCACCTATCTTTACACCTGCTGCCTTCATTGCACCACATGATACAGAAGAGTTTGATTCTGGGGGACCCAGAGTGGTGTCCTCCCACCAGCAGGAGCTGGGTCTGGGCATCTCACATTTCTCTTTTGACTGCTCTCTGGCCTTTCAGCCAGAAGTAACACAACCATTCAGGCAGTTTGAGTTCATCCATCAGGTCCTAGCACGGAACTGGGTCAGATGACTGGCACGCTCCTTCTGTTTGCACATTTGGTTTTATCATCTTCCTGAACGGACAGTTTTGCATCCGTACAGTAGCCAAGAAAACACAGAGCTGCTGCAGCTGACATGCAGCAGAACACACTTTCCTAACCTCTTTTCTTCAAAATGATTACAGTTGCCTCAAAGAACACAGTGAAAGCAGTATTTTCCTACAGGCATGAAAAATTACAGCATTTCTCTGAACTGCAAATTATTCCATTCTTAGTTAGTGATTAGCAGTGCTATAGGAACAGACCAAACACTTCAAACTCAGCTCTAGATTTTGTTCTGAAATACTCTTCATACATAAGGTGCTCTCCTCACTACTGCAAAGAATCACTTTTGTCTATTCACTGAGACATCAGAAAACCATTTTTAAAAAAGGGAGGGAATTGCCCATGATGAGCAGAAACAAAAAAGCCAAGTTCTTGCGCTACAGTGTTTTTGTGAGACTTGATTCTTCCATCTCACATGGTAACTAATGAACACTGAAAGCAATTTCCCATCTTGTTCTGTCAGCACATGGACACCTAATAAATCCCAGGATGTAGAAGGCACTCAGAAGGCTTTTTTCTACTTCTTTTGGTTGTGTAATTACAGGACATAGTTACGACACCCATGCTACTTCTCACTCAGCCTTTGAACAAATTAAAGGCAAATGATGTAAAAAACACAGATACTGGGGCAAACACAATTGCGTCATTTGTATAAATACAGAAAATCTTTCAGATGGCTGGCTGGCTGGTACAGAATCTGGTGATGTTCTTTCCAGAATGGCTTGATTTAAGTAATTCGTTTTCTTACATGGTTTATTTGCATAAGACTGTGAGACAACTGACAGCAGGCAAAAAGCAGACACATCAGCAGGTGCCATACTGATCTCAGGCCTCAATGCTGATTATCACAAGCAGAGATGCTGATCCCGAGGTATACTTAATTGCCTGCTCACAGCACCCAACTATTTTCCCAGCTCCAGCACTTCCTTCTCTGCTGTGCACAAAAGGCACTTTTTTCATTCCCAGAAAGGGTCTGCCATGGGATGGCAGCCTGGGCCTTCTGCTGCCTACACAGCATGCAACAGCGCTGTCTGGGAGGAAACATGCCAGACCCTGTTGGTGTAGTTTCTAATGGAATCAGGAAGGCCAAACTTGACACAGGGGATAGGTTAATGCCATGGAAAGCAAACAGAAATCATGGAGTCATGCTACTGTGTGACGTCTTCCCAAACCTTAGCACTGAACCAAAGACCATGTTCCTCAAACCTGAGTCCTTGAACCACTACCACATCTGGTTTTTTTTAAACAGTCAGCATTACACTTGACTGGCATGACAAAAAAGAAAGCAAATCCTCCACCATATGCTCAATATTACTGCCAGGGTCTGAGACCAGTCGTAAATGAGAAAGGCATAAAGGTTTTTCTGTTGCTATGCTACAGATGTTGTTCAGTATCTTCATGATGTATTTCTGAGACTCAAGAGCCTGTTTTTGCTGGCTGTAACTGCATGCGGGTGCAGGTCTATTGAAATCAATGGACCTAAGCAATTTCAGAGATAAAAAAGCATCTGGCCCTGATGCTTCAAGCCTTCTAGCACAAATACAACATGCACAATTGCATTCTGGCATGAAGAGCTTGAGTACAGCAATCTTTAGCTTCTGCTCTTATTATGAAAATGCATAATTGTCTATACAAAACAGTGGCAGAACCAATCAGAATTGTATTTAAAAAGCTTTCTAGTTCAGCTCTCGCATACAAAACCTGCCTTTGTATTTGCCTGAAAAAAGCATCAGATTTTCATCCAAAGCAGTAGTTTCCTACTTAATGGGTTGGAGTCCATGTTTTCTCCTTCTGAGCACATTGTAAAGTCTCAGAGGCATGCACCCCTGCTCTAATTAGAAACAAAATACAATTTTATACAAATATCTGCCTGTACTGTTATTGTTTGCACTATGAACTTCTTTCCTAGTTGTTAGATCAGGATAAACTGCTGAACTGATAAAGGCATGTTGATGGAAGAGACAACAAGGCACTGGATGGGGCTCAGGAGATTGGAATCTGATCCCAGCTGGGTCACAGATTTGCCTACTTACTGCCTGCAGATGATATTATTATCTAAACGTTCCTCATTTCCTCACATGCAAACTGGAAACACTAAGAGAGTCTCCTAATGAAGACACTTTGTACTTCAGGACTGGATCCTCAAGAAGGCTCCCTCTTCACTGCCAAAACTCTGGAACAAAATATCTGTACAAAAGAGTAACATGGCATTTTTCCAGCTTCTAAACTTGGCGCCCTTGTCACAAGGCAGGCAAAGACACAGAGCTGTACACTGTACATTGCTAGAGAACAGGGGCTTCCCTCTACCCACGGTCTTGGATGAGTTCAAACTCATTTGTGACCCCTGCACCTTTACATTCACCTCCCATCCCACCTCCATAGCAAGAATTTTGTGCAGGCACTATTCCCTGACTGGTGTTTTTCCAAACCAGGTCCAAAAATGTAAACAAATGTAAACATTTCTCAATTGTAAACATTCAACCACACAGAGACTCACCACCCACCTGGCTCCTAACTACATTACACATACTTCCATAATCTTTTCTATAGAAAGATCATTATTTAGTTCAGCAGGTGCCTCAAGGAAAAAAAATAATTAACAGATTTCAAATGCAGCACCACTGTGATGCACTGAATTTCCCTGTCTCTGAGATTTTCATTAAAATAGTTGGAAAGAGAAGTCAGAGACGAATCGTTTGAATTCTTGCCTACAGTTCTATACCTCAACTAAATCTCTCCTAGAAATGCACTTAAGAACTAAGAATTGAGGTTTTCACATTTTCAGCAATACCATTCCCATTGACTCTTATTCAGAATATGGGCCTTTGGAAGCTCAGCTCAAAGCAACCAAAACCCTGAAGTGTGAGAAAAGTGCATTTATATCAAAGTCTGGCAATGTAAAACACCACTTTTTACAGCATTTGGATTACAAACCTATGTGATGGAGAAACACAGCAAAGTGGAAGCAGCCCCATGTGCCAGCAGTGTGTAAATTCAACCACAGAGGCATTGAAGTCTAAAGAAGTATTTTTCTCTTTATTTGATCAGAATCAAAACATTATCTGGTCCCCTAGAAGTGTAGAGTTGATTTTATCAGGATTTGAGACACTAGTCTTAAGAGTCTAGGAATTATCAACTTGAAAAAGTTATTCCAGATACACAAAAATATCCAGAGATGTAATACAAGACATATGACTTGTGTATTCTTGTAAGTGTTACATGTTTCATTCATCTAACAATAAACTGATAAAAAAGATAAACTGATATTATATTATTTATTTATTTATATATATTTACCACATACAGTACATACTGTATTATACTAGTGAAAAGGAAAATAGGTTCCAAGCAAATCCGGTTGCGTTTCACTTGAATGTTTTAGAGTCAGTATCTCCTCTAAAGTTGTTATTTTTTGGTTCGGGGGTTTCCCCCGGCCCGGCTGGATGGGGTCCGAGGCTCAGACCCAAGAAGCCGTAGCAGACCCGGAGAGGTGATCCCGTGAGGAACCGTCTCCCAGGGAGTCGTGGCTTCTCTCAGCCTTCGGCCGGGGTTGCCTGCAGAGGATGCCTGGCTCAGCAGGCTGTCAGCTCTTAGTGCAGAGATTTCAGCTTGGCTCTGCAAGGCAGAAACCCCCTTTTGCCAGGCCCGGATAGAGAGAGAGGAGGAAACTCTCTGGAGGTTCCGCAGAAGCAGCTTTATTATCGCATCTTCCACGAAGGGGTGACCAGGGGCGAGATCCTCCCCAACTCGGGGCAAGGGGGTCTCTTTTATGGGGTACAGAGGTGGGCGTATAAGGGTAAGAAACCAATGGGTATTAAGGTATTTTACATACAGTTTCCTAGAGGATCTTAGATCTATCTTTTCTAACTAAAAAGGCTCTTTGTTTCCCAAGAGGGGCCTGGAGGGGGATAGTGCTACCTCCTTATCTCCAGGCCTCCCTGCCAGGGCAGGGAGTTTGTCAGACCCCGTATCTGGAGATGTTGCAGCTGTCTCTATCTAAACAAGACTGGGGCCTGTCAAACCCCTACACTCCTCCTTTTATACATTGCTCAGACAAATGAAGTGAATTCTACAGACCACCTTTCAAACACCGAAAATCAAAAATTTGGTGTATGGCTTCCCATTAATACCATATGCTCCAAGGTGAGAAGCAAAACAAAAGGATTACCTTTACTACCCTTATTACCTTTAGATGATGAGATGTTTATGCCTGCAGCATTTAAGAAATGGAAGAAAAATAACTGATTCTTCCTATGACAGTAATTTTTTTTTCCTCAGGATGTCAACCCTGTTCTCATACAGACTCGGCCACACTAGAAAATCTGACATTGCCTTTAGGCAGAGCTTCAGTGAGACACTTCATACAGCCCTATCAGATTGAATAGCTTTAACCCTGGTTCTGTTGCTACTGGTACCAGTTGAAAAAAAACCTGAGTGACTTTATGGAAAGACTTTTGACGTATCACTTGTTAAGTGCTTATGTGCCCAGAAACCTGTGAAGACATAAGAAATAGAGATAAAAATCTATGAACAGGATATGAGCTGGGGCTCTAAGCAACAGAAAAGCTTTTATGTCTGAGTGCTACACACCCTGAAATGCTCCTCCCCACCAATAATAAAAGACACTGGAGATATAAAGGCATTACAGCCACTATTTTCAAAGGTTGTAAGTGAAGCAAATCTTGTAGATAAGGATAGTATTTCCTTCACCTGGCTGGGCAGGGAGAAAAGAACACACCAAAAAAGCTTTCAGGAATAGAAACTTTTATACAGGTCTTCACCATTCACCTGCAAACTTACCTGTTTTTCCTGCTGTATCAATAATCTTATAAAAGATGTTTTCTACCGCCAAAGAGATTTGTCTTGCATTATTTAAACCTTACTGGTTAGAATTAAAGGGCATAACATCTCTTCATCAAGACTGTCTCAGATGATGTCACTGCTGCCCATCACAAAAAAAAGTTCTGGCTCCTACTCCTCTGGAAGTTAAAACCCCTACTTTTTGCTCTGGAAAAGCATCTAATCAAAACTATTTATCCTATTGCCTTCCAGCCTCCTGGTATGGTATGCTGGAGGTAATAAGGAATGTGATTTTGCCCCACTGAATAAAATAAAGTTTAAAACTGTTGTAAGGGCCTCCTAGCTGGTATAGTAATTTATTCCACATAAATGAATGGCATCTCAGAGTGTTTGAAGACTACGCATTAAGTAGAAGCAGATGCTTGCAGTTCTACAATACACTGTTTCCTTTTTTCAAAAAAGTTGTGTGCCACCTGTTCCTTACATTTTTCCTTTTTTTTTTTTTTTTTGAAGAAGCTGCTGGCAATGGAATTAGTCATTAAAAAAACAACCCACAAACACTTACTTGATTAACTAACTAGCATTCAGGAGCTGCTGGCATCAATAAGAACAGCTTCCACAGATACTCCCTCATTAAATACTTTGCTAGCCTCTGGGTTTCACATCTGGTGTTTGGTAGAATGTTAACCCAGGCATTTATTATTATACAGAAACCTGCATCTTTATACATCATACGTACTCTCAGAGAATGAAAAGTAAAGTGGCCCTTAAAAGAACATCTATTTCTGTATATTCATAATCTCAGGCTTTAGATTATTTGAGCAAGTGGAGTTTAGACATGTAACCTAAATGTCCAGATGCACCTGAAAAAGAACTAAACCAACAATCCAGTTGTGCTGCTGTGCAATACCAAAATACTTGTGATGACTTCAGCAGAGCCATGCCAATGAGAAATCTGGTCTGCTAGACTTTCATACTACAAGCACACCTGGTACAGAGTCATATGGGTGCCAACTGGTTTGTCTGCAAAAATTCTACAGCCACCACCTTCATTCAGCACCTCCCACTTTTTTTCCCTCCCTGATACAGCTCTTAGGGGTTCCTTGGTCCCCATTCTACCCACAAGCTTCGAGGGAAGAAGACATCACACCAACATCTTTCCTGCTTTTCCACCTATGAACACAGGGAGCATCACACAGTTCTGCAAGGCCACAAGCCAGAGCTGATAATGTCAAAGCTTGATGGCCTCCATGCTGAACTGCTGGATGCAGCCCAGGTCGTGTGTTTTTCTAACTCAGCAGCATAGCGGCTGGATCACAGCCTTCCCACCAGCCAGGGCTAAGAGGATTGCCCACTAAGAGTGCAAGACAGTGTGCTGCACATCCCAGCAAAGTGCTGCTGGGGGCAAACACCAGAGGAAAATGCTATGTGGAGAAACTTTCTCTCCCTCTGCCCCACACCCTGCTGGAGGGCTCCTTCTTACAAGATGAGAGAATTTGGAACAATAAGAAAAGGAGCACTTCCAATCAACTGGAATACTGTTGGATCTTTTTGGGGCAAGCTCAAGTTGCTTATGACTTAAATAGTGAAGGCTAAGTCTAAAGAGCTCCTGCCTCACATGATTCTCTCTCTAAGGTATCTAGCAGCCATCAAACCAAAGGGTGCTGGATGTAATGTCAATGCCTTCAACAGGTATGTCTGGCTTTCTCTTTTCTTTTTTTTTAATTTTACCACAAGGAGAATATAATACAGAAAACCTGGCACAGAGAAAGAAGTAGGGTCCAAGGATAACATCCTGATGTTTGACTATGTGGACTGTTCTTACTCCTCTGTACCACACATGACACTGCTCTCCTCAGGAATCTCTGCTGTGGGAGCAATTTGAACTGCTGAATCCCTTAACGCTTTCTGTTCCTAGCAGCAGAATAGGAGAGAATAGTGATGGTGTGTACATGTGAGCACATCTGCTAAACAACTTGAGGTGCATAATCTTACATAGGGAACTAGAGAACCAGTACACCCTGGTAAAATGAAACTTAGATTTCTCCAAGAGATCAAGTGCCTTATTAGAATTGATTATTTGCTGGGCTACAGCAGATCACTTGTACAAGAGAAACAGCCCAAAAGAGCAGCAATTTAAAGATGGAAGTACAAAAGACTCCATGGTATAAGTGGTGATGACAGTTATTGTATCTTTTAAAAACAAAGGCAAATGTTCAGCTAGGTCTGTTTACAGAGCTTCTGAGAACACCAGCTCATTCAGTTCTTTTATTCTATATATTCTATATTCTGTTTCATGATTCAGTGGAGAGAGATTCTTCAGAAAATGGCTCAATCATATGTGATCTTCCCAGATTCCTGAGATGCTCATCTACAGTCTCTGCTCTCTGCAGGAGGAGAGCAGGATAAGCACACTGCTTGCAAGCATTAGTGATATACAAGGGCCTAATGTTAGGCTAGGCAATGCAGGTCTTCCGGCTTTTGATAAAATTCTCTTCTATTTTTTGTTCATACCACATGGAAATTCACCGTGAATTAGTACAGCCTTTGGTTTCATTACATATAATTACACTGTTCCTGTGAAATATTCTGAAAAGAAATAAAACCATCTTTTTGTTGCCTTTTTTTCCACAGGTTCTCAGTACAATACAACAGTTGTGCCTACATTTAATACTTTCTTTTGAGGATTCAGGTTTTATTGCCCCTCAAGTGTGGAAAAGTTAGGTAATATTTATGTTCAATACATGCCTAAGCTTGCAGAGACAAGCCAGAGACAAACAGTCTTGCTTTCATTCCTTTGTGCAAGACACACATGCTGTCTGACAAGCAAGAAGGTGCTTTGGGGCAGCTCAGAAAGTGATGCAACAGAGTGAGACCAATAAATGGGTGAAGAGCTTCTCTGTGCCATTATATGGGTTGTGTATAAGCCTAAGAGAGGGTTATAAGGAAGACAGTCAAGACAAAAAACCAGAGCTGAGCATGATCTGCACGTGCCTTAGATTCACATGGAGAAGACAGAAAGAGAAGAACAAAATCAAATCAAATTTTAAAAGTTTGATGTGTTTAAACAGCCTTGGTGCAGGATCACTTCTCTAGTCTGTACCATGTGTTCAGCTTAATAAAATGAGTTAAACAACTGATTATTTAATTACAAGGAGGTGTTTTGCTCTCTGTTTATGCAAGAACACAGCTTCTATTGATAAACTGTGAGTAGCTCAAATACAGCTCAAAGTATCAATATTCTAGGCTCTGGAAGAACTGGATTACTACTCACTTCTAAGAGCAGACAGGAGTTTACCTACCCCTTTCAGCTGACAGTTCACCACCCTGCTCTGAATTTCCTGATTACATGCATCAGTTGTTATATATTTTTGGTAAGAACAGACAGTGCATTCAAACCCTGCCACAAAGACTACTGAAGCTCAGACTAGAATAAGTGAAATGAAATGCAGAATGAACTCTCCTCAACTTCCCTGTTGCTCTTCGCAAAGAGAACCCACCAAACAGCTTTGTCTACACTTTTAGCTCAGATCCTCAATCACTCCTTCCTATTAAAGTTTTTAGTTTTGGCCTTATTACAGCTTTGAAAGGCCTGTCTCTTCCTGATCATTTAACTTCTTGCCTAATGATTCAAGTTCAACGACATACAGAGGCTGACAAGGAGCAGATAAAAGAAACATCTTGTACTCACTGAAATCAAAGCTAGACCTCTTCTCACTGGATAAGGATTAATACCATGGGGAGGGCTCCTGGCAGTTTCCATTCAAGAATGATGACAACAGGAGCCTTGCTGATAAATTCTCACAGCTCACCTGTTTCTCTCACTGCAAGAGAGAAGGCTTATATGACTGTGGCAATTTTTTAAAACGTCTGGAGAAATGCAAGTGGTACATCTGCCCTGCAGCCTATCACAGCTATGATGCAGTATTTCAGAGCTGGTGAGTCTGAAGCAATGCACTCTGAAATACTCAGCAGAGAGATTGTTGCTCTGCACTGAAATACTGCCACTCACTCTTTGGCTGTGGATACATACTCCAGAAAGACTCATGCCTTCACAGAAAGGAAAAAACTGTGACTCTAAGAGAGAACAGGCAACATGTGTCCCAGTTTTTTACTCCATTCTCCCCCCTAGAAAGAAGACAGACAAGAATCAACTACAGAAAAGGAAAAAATCGAACCCCAGAACAAAATCCAACTTCATTGTGATTGCACAGTGTCACCAGATAAACCTGGTGCTTGAAAATTTAACTTTTCTTGGAAGAGGAATGACCAAGTAATTCTTCTTCCAACAACCAGTGATAAAGGGAAAATGGTATTTACCAGCTCCCTTTGTGCTGTTTTTCACCTGAGTTGTTCAAATAACTAAAAGCCACCTGCACCCATTACACAAACTTCCCTCTGAACAGATAAAACCAGAGGTGCAAGTGGAAAATCCTGGGATCAGCATCTCTTTGCATCAGGGCTGTGTTGTAAATTTGCATATCCCATAAACAACCTCAATAAAACAATTCTACCTAAGAGAGCAACGAATCCTCAGACAAGCTGAGCATGTGGTGACTGACACACAAGTAATCAGCACATGTCCTGAAACATTTTTGCTAACTGTGAACTGTTGTGGTGGACCCCCCCTTCAGGCCCCCCTGGCCGGGTCCCTGCCATGTGACTCTAGGTTTGTCTAATGTTCAAGCAGCCCTGGCTCTGATCTGTTTGGTTGTTTATCCCAGCTCCGCCCTGGTATCCCATTTCTCCCTCTCTGTGACAAAACCAAGGGGACACAAAGCCTCGGTCTCTTACCCAGGCTGATTCTTGCCCAGGTCAGTGCTCCGTCTCCCGAGAGATAAATGATTTAAGATCATAAAGGGGGGTTTGAGCTATATTTCTCTTCTGTACTTCTGCTTCTGGTGAGTAGCTGTCAACTAGCACAGGCTTAAATGGGGCTGCAGTCGAGGAATATTTAGGCTGTTTGTAAATGGTTTAAGATATTCCAAGGCATAAAGAGGCAAGCTTACCACAGAAATTAAGCAGTGTACAAAGCTGTTCAATTACCAGAGTGAACTCTAAATTTGAAGTGTGAGAAGAAAAAAATGCCACGTCTCAGATTCAACTTGCAGTGCTTGTGCTCAGCAGCAGCAGCAGCTTTTGGATAGCTCAAATCTCATTGACAAGAAGACATTTCCTACAGAAAACAGACGTCTACACAAAAAAGTTGGCAAAAACCCCAATGTGTTTTTATTTTCACTTGTTTCCACCTCTGTGCCATAAACACCTTCACCGTACAGCCCAGAAAATGTACATATTTTCTTTGTTTAGAACACAATTACAATAGATAAATCATGTACATGCAACCATAGGAGGAGTCCTGTCAAACTATTTGGGTTTGTTTGAACAAGCCTCAGAGATTCATTAGGCAATCCATCTCAGTTAAGTCAAGATGTACAACATTTCCAGAGCCATAGAATGATTGATATGAGACCAACAAAAACAGACGACCCACCTTGCAGTGTTGTTGTCACCTTGTCAGTCACAGGATATTTTATTTCAGGTTTCCACAATCTGAAAAAAAAGTTCTGAGTTAGTGGCAGCTATTAAAGGGAAAAGCTTTAATTTTATTATATGAATTAAAGACTCATAACTCGCGACATGTTAATAACAAAATGCCTTCCTTCTCTGTTTTCAGTAACAAGCACAAAGTTACATCAAATTCTCTTTTCCAGTAACTAGAACCTCTCTAGCCATTATAGCTTACATCCCTTGATTTATATCAGACAATGTCTTACCAAAGAGCCCAGGCCTTCAGAATGCCTGTTTTCATATAAAGTGAATATCCATGGAAAAGCTGATTCCTCTGAAGCACAGGCTACACTATGGTGTCCACTAGGATCAGAGTTTCATAGAAACAATTAAACCCTTTCCTCCTTTACAGAAAGAAGATGATCTGAAGGCAGAAGGCCTTTCATGTGTCTAAATTCACTGAGGATGACTTGTCAAAAATTAGAAAAGACACTAACAGCAACAGCCCTAAGTACAAGGACTCAGCAAACAAACAATGTAGATAATTGTCTTGGTTTGAAAGACAGGTGTCTGCCAAGGAAGGTAGGAGTCTCCTTGAAATGAAAAAATGCAGCCCCCTTCCCTCCGAATTACTGTAATTTCAAAATTAAGGGGATTTCAGGCAAAGATATGAGGAATAGGAATAACAATTCTTTACTATTTCGTGTATATATATATATATATCAGGGCAAATAAACAACAGTAACTATGGCCCTAACAGCAAACCCAGAAGCACAAACTCAGTGCCAGCCTCTCTCGGCTGTCAGGCCCTTTCCCCTCTGGTGCAGTTCCAGTCACAGCCGGCAGGGGCGCTGGCGGCTCCCAGTGAGCAGGGCAGGTGCGATGGTTCCCCCGCGGCTGCAGGGGGCGCTCCGGAGCGAGCTCGGGGAGCATGCGGCAGTGCCAGCTTGGCTGGGACGGGAAGAGATGGAAGAAAAGCTTCACAGACCCCCTGGGCAACCGATCCTGGTGCCCAGCTGGACCCTTGGGAACAGCAGGCTGAAACAGCAGGGACGAGCACAAATCCTGAGTGGCAGATGAGATGTATCAAACTCCGGAGCTGCAGCGGGAACTCCGGGAGGTCTCAGCAGGCAGGATGTGCGGGCTACAGAGTAGACAAGGCTCGAAGCAGGGACAGGGGCAGGGCGGATGCGACCTGGCTCCCAGCGGGGCAGGAAAAGGTGGGTTTGGGATCCCGGGGTTTCTCCGGTAGAAAGAAGGCTGCCGAAAGCAGAAAGCCTGCAGTGCTGACGTGTTGCAGTGAGGGGAATCCGGCAACAATACATATGACGACGATGGGGTTGGAAGGACAGATGAAGCAGTATTTTTGCAGATGTTAAGGGATGATTTTATTTCTCCAACCGCATGGCCGGAGTTCCCAAGCAGACTCCTCGGACCTTCTCCCCCCCCTCAGCTCCAGGCACCCAAACCACCCAATCAGGAACAGATATGGGGCACACATGACCTGGGGACAGGGACAGGGACCCACCTCCACAATTCACCCTTTCTTATTAAAGAAAATAACAGGGGAAATAGTTGGATAAACAACAAAACAATTTCAAAGGAAAGGAAGCCACTATCTTGAATCTTCAAATGTCCAAACAGATTTATCTGAAGGGAGACAGGACTTGAACACACTTCAGATGTAAACTGAGGAAGGGATTTTCCTTTTTGTACCTGTTGGAATCTTAGAAAATGATGGTTAATTTCTTCCCTCCCTCCTTTTCATCCCCCTCATTGGCAATGCAAAGGGATTAATGGCAAATGGAAAAGCCTGGTTTTGTGAGGGGAGCCAGAAAGTGAGATTTGGGCTGGGCATATATGGGGGATAAAAGGGGCATGGGATAAAAGGGGAAAGTGTGATAGGGGAAAGGGTAGGGATTATGGGGATATTGTCCAACATATCTACTACCTTTCACAGGGGCACCCCCAGGATCTGTAACACATGCAGCTTGTGGGCCCTTCCTTCCTTGAACAATGTTAAATTCTACACTTTCTCCTTCTTCTAAGCTTGGAACATCACTTTTGGGGTTCTTTTTCACAATAGCAGATTTATAGACAAAAATATTTTCTCCAGTATCATCTTTCAACAAGAAACCGTAATTTTTCTTTCCATTATACCACTTTACAGTTCCAATAACCCTAGTTGCGATAACCTTTTCATTTTTTTGAGTTCTTTTCTTCTTGCTTTCACTTCTTCTCACGTCGGAGTGCTGCAGCTGGGACCACCGGGGCCGGGGCCGCCAGCGCGTTTCTGTCTCGGGGTCTCGACTCCTCGGGATCGTGTATGAGGCGGAGCCGCATTTGGTGCCATGCTCGCTCCCCCTCTGGAGTTTCGCGTGACTGTTCCACGCTTTCCGGGCATTTGCACAGCTACATGGCTGCGCCCTGTGAGGCGTTTGCGTGTGCGTGGCTTCGTACTGCCACCGCTGCTGCTGCTGCTGCCGTCGGCTGTGTGGCTGTGAGCTAGCACGGCTCCCTTCGCGCCCCCACACCCCTCTGGCTCTGCTCGGCGTGTTTCACCACGGTCGCCATAGTGACTACCACAATCGCCGCCGCCTTTTCGGTGTGGGGCTCGAACCGTCGCTCGCCACACGGCGTGGGGTGGCCATCGCCGGGACGTGTCTCGGCCGCCACCACCCTCGCCGCTGCCTCAGGGCGAACAACGCCAGGCCCGCGCCACCGCGCTGCTCCTGGCTCCACTCCCGCCACCTCCGCTGTCGCCGCCGCCCCGTCTCCCGCTGTGCCTGGCCTCACTGGCTCTCCCACACGCGGGAACTCTCTCGCCGCCGCCCGTAATGCACTGGGCGCTTTCGGCCAGGGCCGCGCGGTCTCCGGGGTGGTGAAGGAGCCCCCTGCAATGCGCGCGCTGCTCAACCACATGTTCGCTGCTGATACAGAAGCAGGACACTGCCGATATTGCTCAACAGTCTCTGAAATCAGGTAATATTCATGGAAATAGTCCTGCATCGGCATATTTTTTGATTCAGAAATTAACTGTGTCCAAACATTCTTCCAAAAGTCCTTGGTAAGAATCAAATCCCAAGAAACATAGAAGAAGTTTTTAAACAGCCATATCAAAAAGTGTCTTAGCTCTTTCTGAGTTTGAATTAAGCTAAAGTCTACATATTGCTGTTCCAGAACCTTTTTTAGCTTAAGATAAATGTCTCTTTGTGGTTCGGACAGCCATGAGTCCTTCCATGAATCCTCCATCGTTCATCAAAACGAAAGTAAGAGGAAATATCCAGAGTTACTCACGAATTATCTTCTCCAGGGATCGTTTTCCAGCATTCTCCACCATTTGTTGCAGTGAGGGGAATCCCGCAACAATACATATGACGACGATGGAGTTGGAAGTACAGATGAAGCCGTATTTTTGCAGATGTTAAGGGATGATTTTATTTCTCCAACTGCATGGCCGGAGTTCCCAAGCAGACTCCTTGGACCTTCTCCCCCCCTCCTCAGCTCCAGGCACCCAAACCACCCAATCAGGAACAGATATGGGGCACACGTGACCTGGGGACAGGGACAGGGATGCACCTCCACACTGACAGAGATGGCAGTAGCCTCTCTCCATTGAATGCCCAGCACAAACTGCCCACACACCCAGGTGAAAGAGAGTGGACCACACCCTCATTGGCTAGGTCCTTTGTCCTTCCCAAGCACCCAGCAATTTGTCGTCCTGGCAACATATATGGGGAAAATTCCTCAAGAGGGAAAAAAAAAAAAAAAAGCAGAAGGGGAACTCTCAAAACCCCAACAATAATTCAGCCCAATTTGCCAAAAGCTTCCTTGTTGCCAGGAATCCCACAGTTACACTGCACAGTAACAAATTATGTGCTTACAAGCTGAAGACCAGACTGATGGGACCTATTAATTCAGTATCAGGTAACATGGTATCATGTACCACAGAAAAACTGCAACAGGGAAGTGCTGTTGAGCCGTCACAGAGGAGACTTCTCTGGTGCTACAGCTGTTTCACAGCAAGACCCTGGGCATGTCCTTAAGTGCTTTGTGCTTGAGTTACTAACCATATCTTATGATGGGTATATCATCACAATGGCATAAATGAGGACTACTTACTGCTTTGCAAATCCTGGGAATGGCTAGACAAGGGAGAAGCATCTATAAAGTGCAAATTGGTGGTGAAATAAAAAAAAGGGCAGGACTGATGGTCCTTTTTAAGCCTTTATTAAAAGTGATCAGCTCGGGTGGGGGGTCCGGCCAGCTTCGTTGCCCCCAGCTTCGACTTGGAGGAGGAGGAACTTCGGCTCTGCCACTCACTGTGATAGAGCCGGGCCTTCAAGCGTTCCTCACGAGGCGTGGCTGTATACCAAAGGGTATACGAAGGCGATGGTGGTAATTAGCTGTCCTCAGGGCAGTAGCTTCAATAGACTTTTTTGTTACGGTGACCTTTTTGGACAGCTCAAAAGCTGGCCAGGTAGTAATTGCCTATCGGGTAGCCTGGTTCATTTTTCTTAAAAGTTTGTTGGCTCGTTTTAAATTATTATTTTTAGGGGTTTTTTACTCCCAAGGGTCTTTGCAGCTCTAGTTTGCATATTCAGCCCCTTTTCTTCTTTTTTTTTTTTTCTTCTGTCTTTTCCTTATCTACTACTCTCCAGGCAGGCCAGCTTCGGAAGGGGTAAGGGGGGGTGGTGGTCGTAAATTCTTGCCTTGGAATGCAAGCCTGATAAGAAGCTAGTTTCTTCACAACGACGTGTGGGTTTCTTTCTTAAACTGCAAGAGAGATCCTAACTTATAAAGCTACAGCAAAGCACAAAATTACATTTAAACAAAACTACAATGTAGTACAAATTACATTCAAACAAGGCTATAATGTAGTACAAAATAAATGGATAGTTGTTAAATTGGTAATCTGGTCCCTTATTTATAACAGGTGGCATTTACAAATTGAACTGGACTGCATGAGAAGCAAGAAGTACAGACTTCCCTACCCAGCTTCAAGTCAACAGCCAACAAACGGACTATTTTCCAGCCCATCATCTTCAATCAGCACACACCCTACCTGCAGAACTAACTTCTGCCAAAATGTAACAAAACTCGCAGCTGGACAAAGCTATTTAAGATACTCATTGCTTTACAGGGGAAAGATTGGGAGAAGATAAATGTCAGCAAGAATAAAACGAACTTCTACTTCCAGTGAACTTTGCTGTCTCACTGTACTCATAAGCATAGAGGTTTTCACTGAAAGCAATGGGACTGTCATCTCTGACTTTACCAAATCTAGAGAAGAAAACATTTACTTTCACAGAAAGGTAGAGAAAGACAGATTCAGTGTCTTGCCAAAGTTATCAGGAAGCAGAGGCTGAATCACGGGGCAGAAAGTGGCCTCCATCCCTACCTCCTTCTTTTAAGCATGGGGCAACTTTCTGAAAGCAGAAAAAGACCTAAGTCTCTACAGCACACTGCTGTCATAACTGAGGATGAAGATGGAGGTGTAACCAGGAGAACAGCAGAAGGTAAGTCAAGCTCAACTATTTCTTCTTTTCTCTCAACATCAGCAAATGAAAAATCATTTCTTACAATATACTGGCCAGGAGTGGACTTTATTATCTTTGCTTAATTCCATATGTCTGAGAAGAAAATAGCTGTAAGCCAGTTAGACTTGCTAAATGAGATTTGTCTAAGGTCCCAGGTGCAGAGCCATGCACGAAAGATTCAGCATTCTTTAGGAAGATGCTACTTGTCTAGACACTGTTAGCAATGGTCCGCAAAATACAACCACGTAACAACTCATACATAATATTCCTGTCTTGAGCAAAATCCCATTCGGCATCCTTCAATCTCTGAGGAGCTTCCAGTTCATATCCAAGACAGGGAGGAATGGTAACAGCAGGATCCCTGTTCTCAAGCTTCTGATGACCAAATGATGGATGGACAAGCACACAACCCTGGCACCTCCAGCAAGCAGAATTTCCAGCATTTTTACAGCTTGGTCCATGATTATTTACTCCTTAGAGATTCCAGACTCATCATCTGTGGTTATAATAAAAGGGAAACAGACTTGTTGCTAAAATGGCCATGAAACACCAATCAAACACCTATTTACACTCTTGCTATGGTTACACTCAGTTAACTCCACTTTAGGAACATCAAGATTTTCCAGATCACAGCCCTGACTCATCCAGCCAGCGGTGAACACCTGGGACACATTCTGGAAAACACTACTAATAAAATACCATGCCAACTGCTTGACTCAAGAGAAAACAAGATTAGATTAGCACTGCGACAGGTTGGCATTTTAACTTCTGAATACTTGCTGGATGATAAAATCAGGAGTTATCTTTAAAGTCTACACTCAACAAAATCATCTACCCCTTTCCTGCAACTACAGTGGCATTTGTTAATGGTGACAGCTTTTATGTGAAGTCAGTGCTCCTGCAAGGAGTCACACTGACAGCTCTGGTTACCAAAGTCTTTCAGTAACTACTTTCCAGTAACATCTGATAGGAAAATAAAGTGGCCCAGTATTTTCCATCTTTCAGTACACACATGCCCCCAAGAAATGGGCATGCACTATAAAAGTAGATGAGCTTATCCAAAAAATTCACTAGCATAATTGGACGCATCTTCCAACACCCTGGGAACAGTTCACTTCAGAAGATGGAGCCGGTTTACTAAAAGGGAGAAACTGCTTGGAAATCTGAAAGTGGAAGACGGATTGGGTAATGGTGATCATGAAATGATAACATCAACTACTCAAATATAAGGAAGGAACAAGTAGAGCAGATTAAGGGCAATGAATCTCAAAGAAAAAAAGACTGATTTTAAGCAACTCCGCACAAGTAGGTAAGGCTTCATAGGAAGCCAAAAAAGTGCAGAAAAGTGCTAAAGGTATAAAGATACAGAGAAAAACTATTTTATGGTAAAACAAAACTGGGATATCAACTGACTACAGTGCTGACCAAAGGAATATGTTTAAAGAAGGGACTCACATAGGAGGTAAGTCAGCTTAAACAGATGAACTCTCACTACAATTTTCTTATCATTTTGAAAAAAAACCCTAACCAACAGACTGAAACCAACTACACACTAATAAATTAAACCACTGATACCATGAACTCACAGGAAATGAAGGAAGACCTAAAGCACTGCCTGGAAGCAAGCGCAGAACCACTAGCCACCATGAAAAGGAAAGAGGATGATAACCACACAGGGATCTGGAGGCCTGTCAGCCTAACTAAAACTCCCAAAACAAACTCTGAATTAATTATAAATATCTGAAAGACAGATGGCACACATCAGTAAATCTACTTCTGTAAAGAACCAACTAAAACAAACTGGTCTGACCTAGTTTTCTGTTACAATACAGCATATTTACTGGAAAAGGGCAGCACATACCTGCTATACTGCTGCTTGCTTCAGAGCATTCAGGACCAGGTCTGGTGTGTTTCGAGTCTGGTCCTGGGGCTTGGTCAACAACCCCTCACAAGTAAGATGATCTGTGGAAACCCCTGCATTGTTTGGATCCTGCAGTAGGATGGGGAGGACCTCTCTTAGTTGTTTTCTCCAACCTTCATCCCACATTTGGAATTCGGATGGGGAAAGCAAGCAGGAAAAAATGCCTTTGAGGTCATGCGGGACCATCACTGTAGTGGTGAGGGTGATCCAGAGGAGGTTCTTAAAATACTGACTCTCCCTCCCAAACTCCTTCTGGGCTTTGCAAAGCTCTTTGAGCCCCGAGAGTTCAAAAGGTTTCCATGTGGGGTTATTGCCAGCTCAGTCATAGGTGACTGGAGCAGTGAAGGTCTAATTTCAAGATGGCACTGTTTCCAGTTTGGACCCCGAGGGAACCAGAAGAGGAGGTGTGGGAACTGGGAGGTACACCACAGGGGGCGGGAACCAAGGACGAGGAGTAGCCACAGGATGGGCGGGGATTCCTGACGCATGGGGCGGTACCTGTTGTGTGTGTGGAGACCAAAGCAGTCATGTGTGGGAGTGGAGACAGGGAGAGGTTGGGAGGAAGCAGGAGCAAGGGATTATGAGAAGGCGGCAAACATGTGGATGGGGCCATGTGGTCGCTGCCATCTTGTGGCCATGTGGGGGGGGGGGGAGGGCAGAGTGGCGCATGGCACACTGAACAATTCTTTAGACTTACAACTGGCGAAGAGGGAATAGGATACTGGGTTTGGGTAGAGGTCAAAGTAGCCTGGCCAGGGCTACCTTGACAGGGTAGTTGAAAAGACCGAGGGGGATCAGGGAGAGGGTAGCAGCCCTGTGCTTTTAAGCATTTTACACCCGTCGATTTTTTCAATGAAAGGGAAGCAGGATGAGGGACACGAGGAGAGGAAGGAGGAATATGAGAACTGGAGAGAGCTTTGGGCTTTTCTTTTACTTTCTGGTTTATTTTTTGCAAGTCTCAAAGGATTAAAAGTAAGGGGAGAAATCTTTCTCCAGAGGCATCTCCTTTCTGCTTCAAATCAGTAATACTATCACCCACAGCCTTCCAGAAAGCAGGCAGTTTAAAATTTGCGGGGGATGCCTGAGGAAAGTAAAAGTAAAGCCAGCATATGAACTGTTTTAACCACCCCTTTGAAACCTTAAACCCACTAACTTCCAGAGATTTCACAACTTTGAGGCTGAGAGAATTTTGAGCCCATAGTCTCTCTCTCAGCACTCTCTTCCACCCACCACCCACAAAAATGCATATTCACACAAATACACAAATTTCAGTCACAGTAGTGACAGTAGTCACAGTTACAGATGTCTGATCCTGGAGCTAAAAACACGTGTGGGGTCCTCCAGTACAGGCTGCTCTCCAGGATCAGTTCCATACAAATTCAGTCGGGAACTGGCAGCCTTCTCTCAGAGCACCGCTCTTAAAACAGAGCGTGCTGCAGCAAGAGGGGTCAGCAGCTCCAAAGTAGTTTCTTCTTGCTGTCCATGGACAGCCATGACATCACAGGGATCCACACTTGGGCATCAACGTGGTTCTTGCTCGCTGCACGAGCTCTGGCGTGCCCTCAGTCAGAAGAAACACAGCATTACTTCTGCAACATTGTTCAGAACCATAGCAGGAAAGGCACTAGCTGTGTGTGCTTTGCTGGTTCCTCCACAGAGGAGGCGTGTCAGGAGCCTATGGTCTGGGCTTGCGTTAATCCAGAGCCAAAGGAACAGAGAGGGGCTTCTGGTGTGGATTCCAACAGGTTTATAGTCAGAGGCTCCAGGGACCAGCAGAAGAAGCAAAAGCCTCAAGCGCCTTTTCACCTTCAGTTTTGTAGGGGAGTGTAAAAAGGTGAGGAAAAGGAAAGCAACCAATGAGATACAAGCCAGGGGGAGGACACAATTCAACGAGAACCAATGGGGGAAACTGGGAGGCAGGAGCCACAACAAGGAGCCAATGAACAACCGAGTAAAAGAGAACATTCCAGAGCAGGGGACGGCAGTTTGGGTCTGGGTGCCAGCCAGGGGGATGCAGCTTAGGCTTATGTGCTGCCCACTGACCCACCTTCTGAGTCACTGTCCTGGGTAGGGAACTCAACCCATGGGAGGACCCTGGGTTGACTGACATTCAACTGTCCGAGCCAAACAGCGGGCTGGGCCACGGCAACACTATACTCTTCGGGAGGGAGGAGGGGGTGGGGAGGGTTGAATGAGTGCTCAGGGGGTTAGGGTTAGTGAGCCTGAGGCTCACTTCTTTGCAATGATTTATGTGAGCAGCCAGAAGAAAACACTGAGCTGAGAATGTTTACGAGTATTTTATCACATTCAAAATCATCCAAAATCAATGCCATGAAACTCAATGATTCAAAGTGCTGCAGCAGTGCTGCTGCAGAGGCAGCAAAAAGGAAATGTTTCCACATAGAGCTTCATCCACCAACATCTTAGTTGAGACCCAACAGGCTGAGCCCAGGTACACAACACACTCAGAAGGAGCTGGAGAGCAAGTCCACATTCCTCTCTGATGTGCTGACTCTTAGGTGGAGGCAAGTCACACCCCACAGTAACAGCAAAGTGAACAACTCAGCTTCCACTGACTAGGTGCTTCCTAATAGGTTTTCCAGAGCTCTTCTGTCAGAGTCATCAACCTCATACTGTTAACTGCTGACTGACACACAGACATGCCTTAGCCCAGGAGATAACCCTCCAAAGTATAAAGCTAGCAGTTGTTCAACATGTCTGAAAGACTTGCAAAGGCAATTTAGGACAATCTAACTAAATTAGGAACCCTCTGAAGCTGTAAATTGCCTTCACTGGACAGTCAAAAAGAACCAGGTAAACAGGATGGAGCTATCTCAGGGAACCTGCTTCCACAACCAAGGTCCGCATTGTATCTCTTGCAATTTCTTCCAGCCTTGTGCATTTACCTTTCTTTGACCTGCTCACTGAAGATAATCGACAGTCCAAGAGTTTGGTTGTTAACCCGCCTGGCATGTGACGAAGCTGAGCTGCAGGGGCTGTGGCTGCACTCTGAAGGCCTTGGCCCTGATGGTACACTCAGCTACTGACACTTTTGACTGGGGTCCACATTTGAAGCCTCCCAGTCCAGCAGCCTGCTCACTGCAGTCTGTGTAAAGAAAGAACAGAATCATCTTCCATTTCCCTAAGAAGACAGAAATTTCAATGCCCACTTTATCTCTAATTGACCTAAGACTGTTCTTCATCTGCTGTGATACTTTTTGATAGCCTCTCTTACCACTTCTAGTGAAATGGAAAGTTTAATGAGTGCTAAAACCCCCAGAATATTTGAGATTGTTTACACATGAGAAATGATCTATGGCTCAGAACTGAAGTGGCGAAACATAACATATCTGTAGGGCACCTTCTCTGCTGTGCAAAAAACAAGTGATACACATTCAACACTTTTAATGGCAGCCAGGAGCCTAGTTTTCCAGGAGCATGTACTCTTTCAACTTTAATCTTCCTGTTTCAGCGACAGGAATTCGCATGAAAAGTACACTGAGTGCTGCTAGTATTTCTGCAAAGAGCCTCAAAGGTTCTGTTTGGTTTTTTAACTGATCCTGTTATCCATTTCTTAATGTTTGAACACATTTTCAAAGGTGCAACTCAAAACACTGCAAGGGTACCAACAGTGCAAGAAAATATGTAACAAACAAAAAGCCCTGACTTTCAAGAGAGATCAGTGTTGTTACCAATATTCCTATTCAAGTAATTCCTTTAGCCTCATGACAAGGTACTTCTGTTAGTATGAGCCTGCAAATTTTCAAATGTTTCCCATTCTCATTCACAGGCAATGCCTCCCTCATAGCAGTTCTGATTTCCAGTTTAGTCAGTTTATCCAGTTGCAAGTAACATTAAGCCATATCATTTTATTATCCGTTCCTACAATTTTTCAGTTTATTGGCAGCAACACTGTAAGAGTTAACATGGTTGAAAGCTTTCTATGAGGAAAAAAATAGCCTGAAACTTTTTTTTTCTTCCGTCAGATTTCATACTTGAAGGCCTGAGTCCTAGCGAGGAAAGATCAGCATAGTGCTACCAAAGTGCCAGGAAATTCCACCAGTTCGCAGGAGTTAAGGATCCACCTTGGACACTTGCATCAGGAAACCATAAAATGAGTTATTCTTTTCTCCGTAGTGACAAAAATATGCTTGAAAAGTATCTTTGCTTTCTTCTGCCGAGAATCTACATGTTCCCATTCACTCCCTAAACAAATCCTCAAGTGTTTCTCCTGTTATTCTCCCATGTGGTCCTGAGCCCACAAAGTCAATTGGAGCTTCACCAGTGACCACCACTCAGCCCTGCCAATCACAACTTTTCAAGAGGAAGTATTAAAAGAACAGTCTCCCTTCTCCTTTACAGGCTCCTACTATTTTAATGTCCAAACACCTCCTAGTCTATAACCTTCAGCATCCCAATTCTAGTATCATATAGCAAAGGATTAGTTATCCCAGTACAGAAGGGTTACTGAGGCACAGAGAAATTAAGTTATCACAAGTTCTCTATAAAATCTTCAGGAAGCATTTACCGACCTCAAGTCAGATGACTTTCATCACAGTCTCAGCTGATGCTAAGAGTGCACCTCAAACAGGCTCATGGCAGCTACACAACTTTGAAAAGTCTAGGAGCAGCAGTAGTTAAGGTTTAACAGTTACAAAACCCCTCTTTTAATACCACTATAGGCAGCTTCCTTTCAAGAAACAGCAAATCAAAGAATACAATGCAAAGCTTCAATAATACAGAGATGAATGACAATCACTTCTAAAAGGTTTAATTTAAGGCATTCTTATCAGGTATCAGTGAGAGTTCTTCTGAAGTTTCTCTGTGTCACACACATGAAGGATTACTTTGGGGAATTTTATTTTAACTTGATAATGAATCAAATCAATTTGTGGTAACCTAAGCTTTTAACATTCAAATAGGGTGATATATGAATCTTGAATAAAGTAAAAAGACTCTCACATTCCAAAAAAGAAAAAGTTCAAGAATTAACTTTTCTGGGCAGTTTAAACTCCAGTTTCCTGATGCACAGTTTAGATAATTGTTTCTTTCCCCACTTCTAGCCAGGTTCTGGTAATCAACCCCCTTCTCCATGCCCAAATTACTCACACAGGGATAGAGCAGAGTGTGTTGATGACCCCACAGTGACCCCAAGCAGCTTCCACCGGATACCTACATGTAAAGTTGCTCAGACTTTAAATTACTTTTTTCCCCATCTACAGTGGAAGCGCCAATCCATTTAACTGCAGGGCTCTGAAACATGAATTCCTAAACAAGCAAGATAATTTAAGAACAGCTGATATAGAAAAGTCTGTATTTTCAGGGCTGTTTGCAGAAAACAGGAAGAATTAAGATGTGTTCTAAAAATACAGGAGATAAGCAAAAACACCAAGTGGCTGTTCCCAAATGGAGGAACATGCACTTAATGAGGCAGGAGTTCTGCGAAAACAAGTAATAATATGATCTCATAATTAAAGACTGCTTTGTAATATGTATGCAGAAGGCTGCCACAAAGACTAGACAAACACCCTTTTTCCCATTGTTTCCTGAAATGAGCCATTTGACTCCGCAATGTTAAAAGGCTCCTTTAACAGCTTTTTTTGGTCTGTGATACATCATTTAGATGTAACCAAGGTCAAGTGCATTAAGAATCTGTGTAACATTTTATGCTGCAACATGACAAAAGAGGCACTGTCTGAGCTGCAAGGGCCAACTAGCACTCAATCTATTTCTACAGGCATACTAGAAACACATGTGGAAGTGTACAGAACTTAGAATTAATTTTAAAACTTTTTAAATAAATAGGGTGTTTAAATTCTGAATAAAATGTATAAATACTAAGCCCTTGGTGGCCTCCTAGACCATATATGAATGAGAGCAGCATCACAAAAACAGCACATTAACTATACTACCTGCTCAAAAGGTTAATAGGGGAAGGCAAGGACACATACTAGGGCTTACCAGAGAGACCTCAGTTACAAGTGACAATGGCAAACTCATTCAAATCTGGCTTGGAAACCACATTTTTTACAGATTTATTAACTTTTAGTTAGTAGGCACAAGCATCACTCTAGTTTTAAATAATTCTTCCTTGGGAAGTGACATTATCTCTATGGTATTTGTATTTTGGTGAAGAAAGAATGCACTTTTTTCTTTATTAAAAGAGCTGACACAGTAACAACTTAATGAGTAGCTTTGAATGTTATCGTCTTTTGAAACCCTCTATTCAGGATTGGAACACTGTAATTATAGGTGCTGAGCAAAGAGCTTGTCTAGTACATTTCAAAATGCTACCTATATAATTCATCTTAAGCTTTTTTTCAAAATAGAGATTTTCAAAAGTTCAAGGGGCTTTCAAAATGGGGGGTCTGATTTAACAGTGACTGGTCACTCAAAGCAGATACTCAGAAAACTGCTCCAATAGCCCTAAGCTGACTGCTGTGGCAACTATGCTATGAGCAAAAAAAGGAAACTGGGCTCTGACACAGCAATCTGTGATTCTTGAAAGTAGTTCCTCCATCACTTAAAAAGCCCTGCTAACCTCAGTAGATCCTATCACATAACCACTTGTAAAATCAAGATGTATCAAGCACAGGGCTGAAGAAATCCCATGCAACATTTCTACTAGCACTTTTTGGTTCTGGAATACTCTCTTTGACAGCCTATTTTTTTATCAAAAGATACAAGGAAAGCACTTGTGAGCAGGCAAGTACAGCTGCAGAATTAAATAAATTAGAATATACTTGTCAAAATTCTAGACAACGTGTTGGTTTAAGAGAGGGAAGGTGTCAGACCGTGCAATGTTAACCTAACCACACAGGCAGAGGCCACTTGAAGTCATTATATTCAGGATCCACGTGAATGAGAGCAGAGTGTTATAAGCTGCACAAGTTCTGATCATCAGTATTTGGGTGTACATGGATGTATGGATGTATGGATGTGTTTGCATGTATACTTCTATATATATATGTATATATATATACACACACAGAGACTAACTATGTATACTATTTTTTTGAAGAAGACAGGAATGGAAAGCAGGTGGAAAAGGAAAGGTAACCAGGACACAAACATATAAAGAGCAAATATATTAAAAATTAAACATCCTGTTCAATTATAGTAGGTTCTACAATCATTTTCTGAACACTGGCTCCTCCAAGCACAAGACTGCCACTGAATCAGAATTGCCACTTCCACTCTGAGATGAAACCAAGAGCACCAGTGATTTGAGCCTTCTGCTGTGTCAATTGATATCTGCAAGGCATGAAGCCATGGTTTTGTTTATTTTAAATCCTATAGCATAATAACTCTGACACTGAGTCCCTCTGCAGTGCACACTATCTAAA
This sequence comes from Lanius collurio, assembly GCA_020086605.1. Taxonomy (NCBI): domain Eukaryota; kingdom Metazoa; phylum Chordata; class Aves; order Passeriformes; family Laniidae; genus Lanius; species Lanius collurio. The sequence goes on along the minus strand of JACBWW010000058.1, from coordinate 4,065,604 downwards.
GAAAAAGTGGCTGAAGTGCACACTATATAAAGAAAAAGCCTTGTGCTGGCTGCCAACAACTGAATCAAGCTAATCAGCAATGTGCCGATGCATGCTGATGTTGACACTTGAAGGATCACTAAATACTGAATTCTACTCAGGATTAATCCTTTAATGCTGGTTCCCATCAATCACAGAAACCACTGTCATTACAGGTTTCAAAAAGCACCAGTAAGATGATTACTGGAGCAATGCAGAGGACAGCACAATAAGAAAAAGACTTCAGTTGCCAAATCCTTTCTATGCAAAGCCTAGAAAGTCTGTGATTTCCTCATAAGCATCAGTGTCAAACCACAGACAGAATTACCTGCATCTGGTTCACAGAGGTATGGTAAGCCAACAAGCTGCAAGACCACACTTCAAGCACAAATTATTTCCTAGGTGCAATACCAGTCCCTAGAGTTAGGTATGTACACCTCACATTACAAGGGCTGAGTCTGAAAACTCCCCTGTTGACTATCTGGTTGCTGGATATTTGCACCAGGGCCACAGTTCTGCTGCTCACACTGCCTCCAGCAGCTCACCCTGACCCTGCTGAACAGTCCAGAATGCACTGGAGCTGCAGAAAATATGATGTAATGACTCTGCAGTCTCAATGCCTCCTGCAACTCTTGCAGCCAACTTTTCTCTGCTATATATAGTGAACTTGCAGTTTTCAGAAAAGAATTTGCTCTTCTTACTGTTAAGTCCCTGTCTTGGTTTTTGGAGACAAAATTTTAGGAGGAAATGCTCTGGAATGAGCACCTCCTCCAAAGGGAGAGGGCCTCCCCCTTTCCTCCACCAATGAGACAAATTGGTAACAGCAGGTGAAAGTGGAAAAAAACCGCAACTGTTTATTAACACAGAACAAAACAGGGCAGAACAGAAAAAACCTCAAAATACAACAAATGCCCAGAGAAGACAACTGGTCCCCCCAGTCTCCAGGAAGGGGAAAGGGAGTCCACACAGCAGCCTGGAGAAGGGCAGATGGAAAAAAAAAACCCCTCTCAACTCTCTGGCACCGGTCCTTCTCCCCACAGCAGGTGCGACTGGAGAACAGATGGAAAAAACCTGCTGCTTCTCCAGAGCTGGTCCTTCTCACAGCAGGCAAAGCTGGCAGACCTTTGCGTCCCCTCGCTCAACGGCTTGGCCCTTTCCAGGGTTTGGACCAGCTGGGGCCACCCCGCGGGCCTGCCCGGGCCACCCGGCAGGCTCCCCATACTGGAGAGAAGGGAAGGAAGGTCGGGGGGCCAGGGGGAGGGAAGGGAAAATAAACTAACAAAACCTTTTTTCCAGCTAGCGAGAACAAAATAAAACACGAAGAAGCAGTGCAGGGCCCTTGGTGCATTCCCTGCAGAGCACAGCGGAGCGCCGCTGCAGACAGAGCCGTTGGGCTGAGCCGCTGAACCGACCCGCACCCAGATCCCGCGGTTCCGGCCCCGCCCCCCGGGTCCATCTTAAAAGATAGTGTCCTTGGGCATCGAGCAGATGGTGAAGGAACAAAGCAGCTTCGTAACATCATTTCAGGACAGTCACATCATCCAATTTTCAGTTTCTGTCTGCACTATACTGGCTTTATGTTTTAGGCTTTCCCTCCCTTTCACCCTTCCAATTTACTGTGCAGCCTTTTGCAATCTCTCAGCAAAACAAACAAATCAATTCCTATTATCATCCTATCACCAGTCTTCTTGAGTAATATTAGTGAGACATACAGTGGCTTTGGGTAGCTCGACACTTTTGGTAAAGACTAACTGAGGCAGAGACTGCATCTCTAGGACCTGCAGTCAAGAACCCTTAGGGTGCCAAATTGTTTGAAAACTAAATAGAGCAAATAAATATAGGCTCTTCTGTCCACGTGTTAGGATTTTTCCCACTTCCTCCTTCATGTGTTAAGTGTGAGATCTTACCCAGACACATAGACTCCAGGAACAACATAAAATATACAGTCCCTGCATAAAAACATGGAATGCATCAGGAAGCACATGTGCTGTCAGGTAAACTTGATATGGGTGTTTACTCCACTTTATGTCAGCGCTTAAAATCAGCTGTCTTTAGCTAGGATAGTCAGTGCTCAAGTACCTGTCATCATCCACCTGGACAAACTACAGTATTCCAAGACTTCTCCCTCAGCATTCCCTTCTCAGCAGGTAGCTCTGCACACTTTCTTCTGATTTCCCACTATTTTCTTGCAATCCTCAAGTACCTTTCCTCTACACCATTTAAATATTAGCAGTGTGCTGGTATAAAGCCAGCTACTTTTGTCCTTGTCTGCACTTTTTTTCTAGTTCTTTCAGAAGTCCTGAGGAAGATGTAAGCCAAGTGCTGTAACAGTCGGATAAGGCACAAGAACTCCATGATTTCTCTTCTCTGCTTCGCCCCGACATCTGATATCAGCTTTCCACCTTACAAAACCCAAGATATAAGCACTCATAGTTCAATACAAAAATCGCTTTCCCCATCAGCTAACTGCAACTAAGTCCGACCATCCATGGTCCTCAGGCAGATATGGGATGTGCACACTAGAGAGGAAAAATGTCTGTGCTAAAGCCCTGCATATAACACTGCATAACTATAAATACCTCAAAGAAGACTCTTCTGTACTTGACCACAGAAGAAAGAACATTTAACAGAACAAATGACCATGCAGCAATCAGCAAAGATCACTCAACTCAAATGCACTCACAGTTAAAAACGAGGATACATTGAGTTGATGAAGTCTTTAGGGCTAGGGCCTACTTTGCAAAGCCCTAGCTCAAAGGCAAATATGCCAGCAGTAATGGTAACTGAACCAAAGAATTAGATAATTCTGCCCTAAGGAGAGAACATACGGTAAAGGCTGCATCAAAAGTCAGAACATCCCCAGTAAGAGAAAGCTTCAGCACCCACTGTTACCTGCAAGTCTCTTGAGCACTGAGGATAGATCTTGTTAAGCACAGATAAGTTACTTTGCCAAGTCACAGAAGAGGATGCCACCACGATGGCATGGCAGGTGTAACATCACTGCAGCAGAACAGAATGGAGCTGCAGCCAAGCACAATAATCAATAAGATGTTCAGCACACCAGAGCTGGTTGTGTGGCCACAGCTTCTGTGTTTTCTATTATTTCCATATACTCAGAAAGTACCTGCCTTAAGACAAGGCACAGAACCAAAGCACAACTTCCACCTGAGACCATAAATAAAATACCAAGGTAAATGAGACAAGCAAAGAGAACATACCTCGTCATTCCAATCAGGGATTATTCTCACTAGTCCTTTTCTTGAGGAATAAGAGATAGGTAAATAAAAAATCCCAGTAGTTGCTTAGGTTTTTATTCATTTCCACATGTTTTATCTTTACAAGGAAATTATTTGCATCACCTTACACAGTGTTAACTCTAATGATATGAACTGACAGCTTTGCTTTCACCATTCACACCTGTCCAGGACACCAGTTCTGATTATAAACCAACACTTAAAATACTCACCTACATATTCTATCCCTATCTCTGAAACATGTGAATTATTCAGTAAGCTGCTACACAAAGGATTTCTTTAGAGAAGATCTGCTTAACATGGCTTATAGGAGATGCATTAAAGGATTTATTTTCCTGTCAGATTAGAAAATAAATTGATAAAATTACATTTGCTTTCCAAAATAATAGCTAAGGTTACACCAATTCTTTAGAGTTCTTAGCTTTAGGGGAGGCATTTCTGAAAACATGGTAGCATGTACACGTGGATACAAAATATGCTGCTAGCAAGAAAAATTCTTGCTTCTTTTCAGTCTTGTGAGAGATTTTTCTCTCTCACAGAAGATATGAGTAAAGTTCTATAACCTATGAGCACCTGCGACCTTGCTAACCTTTGTTTATAGTACAGTAGAAAAATATTTTGACAATGGATGTTTTAGGATTTTAACCAATCACCCCAAGGGGTGGCTGGTCCTTTGACCAGTTAGACTATGAAGAAAAAAGTCTATAAAGAGTTGTAAAATAATTAAATAAATCAATCTTACTGCACAATTTCTGCCTGCTGGATCTCTCTTCTCCTCCCTACCACTGCAGGATAATGTAATATGTACAGACAATGGAATACAAATTCCTAATCACCTCTCAAAAAAAGTACACATTCTAACATTCTGTGCCTTTTCAAGAGGGTGAAAGGACTAGATACACATAAAATATGACCCAGAACTGGGTCTTGTAAACTGTATTCCTTCATCAAACAAAACATAAGCAATTTCCACAACCAAAAAGGAAAAGGCTAAAATGTGCTGCTAAATTGTGTGAAGGATCTTTACCTTTCATGTACCTAGTCTGGATGATCCACTGAAGAGGTAGTGCAACTACACACAGATATAGATATAGATACACAGACATACCTCAAAACACAGTACTGGCTGCTTCTCTGAAGAACCACAAGCTAGATATCCTTCCTGCTCCTCTCTTCCCAGATGCCTGGAAAATGCTTGTGGATTTTGAAAGAGCAGAGACTGCAACTGTCCAGCTGAACACATAGCAGCAGCTTTTGGGTGACTACCAAACACAGTCATCTGAGCCAGGGAAAACTGTCCTGAATCGCAGTGGAGCCCCAAGTTTTCCATTTCCATCACACTGTGGATAAGCACAGAGCCACTCTGGCACAACGCCATGGGCAGTGGGAGCAGGCCTGGCCTGTGGCCATCAGAGTGCTCTCATCCCTGCACAAAGCACGCAGAAGGCATCTCCCTCTTGGAGCAACAGCGTCTGAAGGAAAATATAAGTAAAAAAGCATTTGTAGCCTGGCTAATCCTGTAATCAAATAAACTTTTAACAGCTCTCTGGTGGCATGTAATGTGGGTAGAATTATGCCACTTTTGTGAAAAATTTTAAGTTAAATCTGCTTTTCTTCTGACATTTTCTGGATAGTTCTATTCTTTTCTCCATCTTGCAAGCAAAAGACTTCAGTTTTTCTTTATAATACTTCTACAAATTTTAGAGCAGCAATCTTCCAATTAAAAATGTTGTACTGGTGTTATTTATTTTATTAAGGTATTTAACACAACAAAAAATGTCATTGGATTTAATTCTGTCATTGCAAATACCTCAAATGAGCTTTGTCTTGGGGTGACTAGATGTTATATTCCCTATTCGATGCTCCATGCCCAGAAATTGGTTGTATGCTTTTCTGTGCTTTTGGACTGAGCCTGAGTGGAAAGAGAGAGAGAACTGAGCAAACTTCTAAACAGTGGCTCAAGGACAGAGATAAGGAACTCTCTCTCTCAGTTGTTTTTTTTTTTGCTTTTCCCTGCAGCAGTGGGGGTAGGGGAGGAGTTTTTAGGTTTTGGGGTTTTTTTGGTGCCCTTTTTTTTTCTGGATCTTCGGCTCATTTCCTCTGGCGGGTTGAATTTTTTCCCTGGAATTTTGGTTTTCTTCCTCTTCTTTTCTGGATTACTTCACATCAGAACATCAGGACTTCTTTCATCGAGGTGGAGGGCCTGGGAGAGGGTCCACCTCATCCCCACTCAGAGGAGGAGGAGAGAGAATACCTACAGAAGGACTTGGATTTTCTTTTCCCAGGTTTCTTTTCCTCTATAGCGAGGGCGGCTTATTGTTTATCATTATTATCCTTTACCTGTGTGTTTGTTGAATAAATAGTTTTTATCACTTTCACTTTCTTTCGAGGAAAAAGTTTAATTTTTCCCAAACCTGGCAGGGGGGAGGGGTGGTTTATAACCTACTGTCTCTGAGGGAGTATATTTCTAAATTTGGCTAAACCAGCTCAAGCTTCCAGAGCCTTGCCCTTCTACTAAGGTAGATGTTCCATACCAAGAAGTCAGACTTTTAAATTATTTTATTTTGCAGGAAAGCATACACACATAAATTATGCTTTATAACGGGATAAAGAGGAGACTATAAATTCTATATGCAATTTCCAAAAGACAAATTATACTCAACATTAAACGTTTAGACAACAGGTAAGGGAAAATAATCAGAATAACTGAAGTTGTTCACTCAAACTGCATTTTTCAAGGGGAAATAAAGAATTTTCATATTATGTTGTTTGACAATAACATAACCTTTAATGTTGTTTTCCAGCAAAAAAGGCATCATTCTGTTTATTATTATTTCAAAAACAACATCTGTGCTTGCAAGTATCCTTGTGAAAAAATGCACAATATACTCCTTTTGCAGAGGCCATGGGAAAAAGAAGATCAAATATCTCAGTATTTTCCTGCCATAATGAAGAAAGCTAATTAATGGAGCTGCCTTGGCAGCTGTCATAAAAATATTACTTCTTTTGTATTCTTCAGAATAGACTTACTGTGTATTTACATATTTAAAATTTTTAAGCAAATACACGAGGATGAATTTTTTGATAAATCTAATTTTATCATGATTAATAAAACAACCATGGGAACACACTGTTTTTCAATTATGTCTTGTCTGCCAATTAAAACAGGTAAAGTCTTGGAAAAATGTATTAGATAAAAACAGCAAAAAGCTTTTCATTTTGAGTCAAGTCTCCTTATCCTTTAGAGTTGCTTGATTTTCTTTGACCAGACACTGAAACTTCTGGAATTTCAAACTGTTCACAAACAGTGTGCAAGTAGTTCAGGAGAAGCTAAGGAAAACAATTTTTTTAAAATTTCCTCTAAATTATGCTACTGAAAGCTTCTCATCCTTTTCAATGTTTGCTTATATTGACCAATGTTTGCTTATATTCAAGCCATCCTCATTATGGTACATAAAATTAAAATTAATTTCTACAACAATGCTATATGGTAACATTTAATGAAGATATTCATTAGTATCTGCTGCTGCAGAAAGAATTTCTATTACTAGATAAATTATAAAATACTATTTTTGAAACCTGTCCATCAGACATAAACAATTCAGATTCATTTCTAAATTATCTCCTCTAATAACAGGACAAACTCTGAAAACATTCCCAACTATTTTAGTTTTGTGCAGATCAAATGTAGATCTTTGTTTCCTGGCAATTATTCCATAGATCTCGAGTTTCCCCAATGGAAATCCCTCCCTTTCTTTTCTTAAACCTATCACAGTTTTAAAAGGAGATTATATGCTCAAACTGTTACAGGAATTTCCTTTGCAAATACCAGCCTTCTGGGGAAAGGCATTTTATTCACTCCTTCTGTTCTTCTCACTTTGTTTTGAGGCCACTAAATTCACCATAAAGGGATGTTTGACAATTGCCATGCCCTCTACCCCAAATGAATACTTTGAAACTATAAAAGATGTCAGTACTTTGGTTGGGATTTTTTTTCCTTTGAGAATTTTCAGTATATAATAGAGTGTAATAATATAAAGGAAAAGATCTCCATGCAGTACAATGGTAGAGTAGCAGAGATGGTCATAACATCTCCTCAACCTTCTTTTTTATGGCATCTCTCTCAGGTTGGCAATAGATGGGCACTCCACCCACACAATATAGCAGAAAGAACCAGATATTCCTCAAAGCCATCAGTGAAGAGCTAGAAACCTGATCACAGTTTTCCTTTCCATTCTCAAATGAGAAGCAATATGAGGCAAGACAAGACATCTCCTGGAAGTGTATTTATCTTATATTTTATGTATTTAAGTGCTACTTCTTTCATGTTCTGAGCTTTTCTGCAACACACAGGGTTTTTGTCACTATCATATGCTATAGTCTCAGTGCTTGGGACAGCTGGGATATTTTACTTAATAGTAATTTCTTGATCCTTCTGTCATTTTCCTGTTAGGACAGCCACTCAACCATTCAGGCAGCCATAATATATTACAGCATCTTAATTTCTACCTATCGCCAAATCATCAAAATCATACTTCAAAAGGACACAATTAAAATATTTAAAAGCAACAGCAAATGCTTGAAAGTAAACAGAGGTAGTGGCAGAATGCCACGCCACCATTCCGCCACCATTCCGCCTCAAAGCGTCGGTGAGAAGTGCATTGAGTACTGCAAATGCCCTGTTTTTCAGCAACTGTTTACACCTTACAATGGTCTTCCCGGCACATTACTCTTTATGAAGTCTGATTTCACTTTAGGTGCTATTTCAGAGAAAGCCTCAAAATGTACCAGTATAAACTGTTTCAACTCTCAGTTCCCAAAAATGACTGACATTGAGATTTGTCTGGCCTTCTCCCCATACATGCAGCATACACCTCCAAAACTAAAAGAAGAAAAACAAAAAGAAAAAAAAAGCAGACCAGTGCTACTGCAACATAATCTATGTTGGCACCTACATGACCTCAAAGGTTGGGTCTGAAATGCAATCAAAGTAACTCCTCGACTTTCAGAGCCCTTACCACAACTTCTCCCAGCTATGTCACTGCTACCAAGTCACTCTGGCAGCAGAATAGACGGGAACAGAGTCCTGTGTGACAGAATCCTAAGGCAAGGGCCAGAAACACATTTGACATCTCAGCAGCTCTACAGCTGCAATAGTGGAACATTTGTTCACAACCTAATTGTCTTCACATCTCTGTTTATATGCCCACTTCTGGGTCTTGGACTACATCAGGGATCTTTGCATCATAAAGCAAAGTAGGTACATATGATCACCCACGTGGAGTTTATATACAAAACAATGACTAAACCTGTCTTTCCAGTACCAGGTGCAATGCAGTGTCCTATTTCTTTGAGCAGAGCTCCAAGACTTAGTTTTTATTCTTTCACAAAACTTCAGTCTATCAAAAATACAGTTCTCTCTTAAAGCACACAGACTGTAAAATAGCACATGTTCTTATTCAATTTAACTTGCAAAATTCCAAATCCAGTTTTACAACTGATTTTAAATGCATCTGTCATCCAGTGGGCAATATCTACTGCATATTGCTGAGCTCTGCTTCCACTGTGCAGGAAGGGAGTCGGTCACTACCCACGCCAGCTTTGGAACTTAGTCTGTTTTCGATTAGAAGGTGGCCTTGGCCAAACACACCCAAGTGGCATGTGCACAAGTAAAACTAGCTGTGGCAGTGCAAAGCAAAGCCCAGCAATAACCCAGTCACACACAAAACCTTTCACTAGCTCTCCCTGCAAACTTGTCTCCTCATCTAGTTCCCAGTGCCATGAAAACAATAAGGGGATTAAATCACAGATGTCTCACTGCCTTTCTCTCCCCACCCTTAAAATGTAACTCTCAGGCTGGCCCAATTTACATTTAAAAAAAAGCATCCTTGTTTGCCAGCATATAATATGTCTGGTGATGTCAACAGTTTCAGGTAAGTCTGTGATTTAAAGATCAAGGGGAACTCGATGCAGCGTTTAAAGGGGAAAAGAGTTCTCCCTTTCAAATGAATATAAAATAGAAACTCTTTTAGACTGACATAAATTTAATTAAACTCTGCAATAGGTTAAAACACCGTAACGTCATAAATGTCCTCATTGGGTGTCCAGGGCTGTCTAGCATATTTAGGCTACTGTGCATCATTTATTACTCTTTGACCTCTCTTTTCAGGAGCATCCAGTTATGTGCTATGTTTCTCAGCCTATGGGAATGCCAGGACTATTCAACAGTATGAGACCAAAAAACCAACACTGTGGGAAAGAAGAGACTGGAATAGGGAGGCATCATAGCAAGAACACCCAACCCAATACACAGAACAGTCCATAAAGGAAAAGGTGAAAAATTTCAATGCAGAAGGGAAACAACTACTGCAGGTCCTATGATGTGGTAGATGGTGAACAAACACTACAAGGGACAGAGAGTTTTCAGTAAGACAAGTCCCTAGTACCACAAGAACCACTTTATATTAGGGTGACCAGAATTCTCCCAGGCTGCATTGTTCTGTTATGTTAATCTATCCCAGTTCGGCTTCCCCGGTTGGCTGTCAGCCTCTGCCCCTCACCACTCCTCCAGAGCTTCCCCATAGGTCCCTGTTCCCTAATCCTGCCTTTTCCCCACCCCCGGGTAAAACTGTGAGTTTCAGGATCATGCTGGTATTTGCCTCTGCAACCTTCGACAGTGTAGAAGCAATAAATGCTCCTGCTGGAACGCACACAAATGCCCTTCTCGACTCTTTGCTACCAACTGTAATACTGAACCCACCCATGCTTCTGTGGGTGCACGTGGGACCCCACAGAGCCGGGCAGGGACAGAATTACTATGATAAGGAATTATTTCAGTAGAAAAATGCACCACAAGGGTTAATTTGAGAGAATGGGTATGGTACAGTGTAGTGAGCAGCTGGTACAACATCATAATTCATTACCCACCAAGGCTAACACAAACACTCGCACCTGGTCCTCAGTAATTTTGAGCAGAGTTTACAGTTCTGCTATTAACACTGGAGCTGCTGCAACCCACTTCTTAAAAAGTACCATTAGCCTAAGTCCTACATTTCCAGCCCTACTGACAGCAAGATCAGCTCAGGGGAGAAGGCACCTTCTACAGCCCTTGAAAGGCAAATGTCCTCCCTAAAGGGAAGTACATGTGCAGGTTGGGGACAACAGAGAGAAGACACTTTACTAACATGTGGGGACAGCAGAGCATGGCTTTAACTCTGGATGAATCAGGGTGCAGCTCTCCTCCATCCTTGTCTTACTCTGATGTCCAGAACAATATCTTGCCACAAGTAATTGTGCTGCCTAACCTAGGCAGCCTCCCTTGCAGCACACACACAGTTGCTGCTGCAGCATGAATAGTTTTATAGCAAGGACACTTATCTCCAGCATCCACTTAAGCCACATGATAACTTAACACCCAATTTCAAGAATCACAAATATTTCTCAGCCTTGCTGCAACTCCACAGACTCCACTCGACAACTCTCTGCACACACTAAGATTTCCACAGGGTTGAATTTAAAAAGGAGAAGCTCTGCTTTAGGAGCTAAACAACATCTTCAAGTTCAGTAAGAAAAAGAGTAAATAAATGCCCTGGGACAGATCAGAACATACCCTAAATACTGATAAAGTTTGGGGCTTGCTGCCCCAATTCTGTCCTGAATTAGCTGCTGAAATCCAAACTGATTTTATTCTCTGCTCTTTTGGCTTACAGACAGTTCTGACAGCCTGTTAATGTTGCGTTGTTTATCTCTTCCTCATGACTTCTCATCTGAGCAGATATTATTTTTGATTCTTTTTAATTGTGTATGCAGTTTTCATTACCACCAGAATGCACTTCAGAAGCATTAACAATAATTTCCGTACTCATTTGATAGACATGCTGCTTTGTTCTCCACTCTGTTTAGAAACGAAAAAAAAGTACTGATTAATGATCATCAACCATCCATCAGGCTTCTCACAGGAATTGTATTATTGTGTCATTTACAACAATATTTATAACCTTAAACCCAACTTGCTTCTTGGATTACAACTCAAGAAGATCAGAATAACAGGGGCCCAAAGAAATTTACCTAACTCCTTGGACAATAAATCTTCTCACTAACTTGGGATGTATATTTGGCATAGTTCTGTCAGTCCTAGTCAAGAACATCAAAATCTAAAAATATGTTTATCAGCAGAATATATGTCCAACTATGCAGATACACAGTTTATTTAAGGTATCAGTAATATTCTGAAGGACTGCAAATCTAAGCAATCAGTAGTTCTATGGGGCATTCTTGTAAGAAACACGTTAGTATTTTAGACTTTTAGCCAGTATGGGGGAAGAAACTTGTCATTCAGTCAGCCTTCATATAATGTCAATAAAGTCAATAATGATTTTTAAACATGTAATCAGCATGCCCGGCTTTGTAGTGGCAGCAATAATATACTTGGGATTTCAGCCTTTTGGAACATATTTAATTGTGCAAGCAAACACAAAATCCTAAAGCAAATGAGTTCCACTCATTGTTCGTTATTTCCTGCACAAACCTCACCCATAGTACAAAGGCAGTGAAACAAAGCTACCAAGCTGAACTAAGCAATTAATAGCAGGAAAAAAGCCACAAACCAGAAACAGCAATACAGCAAATGAAGGATTATTTCATGCAAATGCAATTCATTTAGTATCATGACACAAAAAAATTATGTTTGCCATTCACTTCTACTGGCTGTAGTACACTGATTTTTTTTGTACCTTACTATAGTAATAGTACTATTTTTAGTATCTTAATACAATATATCAATGGAAATAAACTTATCATCCTGTTGAGAAAAGGTTAGTGGTATGCTCCAACTCACGAGTATGAAAATAAAATGCTATCAGACAATATTTTTCATACCAAACATGTCATGGAGCCACAGATGAAATCACGACCTCATCTGAGTCATGCTGCATCAGAAATACTGTAAAAACTCCTGAAGACTTTCTGACTTAAAGACACCAAGCATACCACTGATCTCCCAAGGGGAGCAGCACAGCTCCCAGCTGTTCCTGCAGGGAGGACAGAGAGGTGAAGGCTGAAATTCCAATACACAAGCACTTCCCAAACTTCCCAGTTCCTCCTCCCACACAAGCAAATCACACACCACAGCCTGCTGTGTGAGGCAATACCCAAGTACTACATATTTAGGAAATTACAATGTATTTTTGATACTGACCAAAGCAATGTTAGCAGGGTAGGAAAGAGACCACAGGGGAGAACTAATTAAACATCTCTACCCAGACAGAGATGTTTTGTTCATTGTTGTTGGTTTGGCTGGCTTTAGTTTGCTTCTTCAATGTTTCTTTGTCTGTGTGTGATCCATCTGCTAAACAAAAATTCAAAAGACTTACCAACCCTCACTGTGTAGTAATAACACTGGGACAGCAGAAACAAACATTTTACTCCCAAAGAACATACTATTACTGAAAAGTGAAGTGGTCCTAGCTCAGTTCCAGTAGTTCAAGCAAACAGCCCCTGAGTTGTTAAACAACATACTGCCTTATAGGCAATGGTGCCTGTAAGACTTCAAAAACAAAGTTTGGATTTCCTACTCCATCTCCCTTTCTCATTCACCAAGACAGATGGAAAACAAATGTATCTAGAGAATTATCACTATGATACTTCTCCAAGACAGAGAAGCAACAAGATTTGTTCAGGAAATACATTATGGTAGATTTTCTCCCATTCCATTTTGCAGTGCATGTGAAGCTTTCAGCACCAGAGAAATTATACTGACTAATTTTGTCTGATCAGAACCTACCAGATAAAATTTCAGGGGTCAGTGAAATTCTGCTGTTAGAGTGATGGTTACACAAATACCAAGTTCATATGTTCCTATGCCATATGCATTTGCTAAGGGATACTGTGCAGGGCTCAGAGAGCCCAAGCCCAGTAATGCACTGCAATGAAGAGATCATTGTGAAAGCAACAAATCTTAATAGTCTGATATTAGCCACAAATGATAGGTGCTGTTTATCTCAAACACTTTTAAAGAGCTTCTGAAAGATGTTTTCAATCATTAAAGAAAGACATTTTTTAGTCTAAGCATTTCCATAGCAGATTCCCAAGGCAGTACTCAGATACAAACCAGAAGCTGGTATTACTCCTGTTTTTCTCTCAGGTTCCTTCACTTTCCACATTCTACCTCATAAAAGTCAATCTTAACCAGGCAGAAGACATTTAGCTTTGGCACAAGTTATAACAACAGCCAGCAGCTTGATCTCAGTAAAAATATTTGTCGCCCATAGACTAGCCAGAGCAGGAAAAACACAACCTACACATGGTTGTGGACACATTCTGATGCTCAGAGAGAATAGCTGCTATGTAGAATCAGCTGTTTTGACCATGAATTGTCCATAGGCCATGTGGTTGCTCAGCAGCTGAATTGTTAAGTGCTGTAAACAAAACCACTCTCTTCCTATCTTTGCTATGATCTTCTGATGACCCATTTGGGCCTCTGTGCCCTCTCTCTTCAGGAAAAAACTGTAAGGTCCAAAAAGCCCCTGTCCTGGCAGGAAGCCCTTGTTTAGAAAAAGGGAACTTCAAAATCTCCAGACGTGGGGTCTGACAGGCCCTTGCCCTGGCAGGAAGGCCTGGAGATAAGGAGTTCACACAATCCCCCTGCAGGGCCCTCTTGGGGAAAGCCAGAATCTTTTTGGTTACGGCGAGAGAAGACAGACCCATGATCCTTTAGCAAACTATATGTAAAATACCCTAATACCCATTGGTTTCCCACCCTTTCACACCCACCTCTGTACCCCCATAAAAGAGATCCCTCTACCCCGAGTTGGCAGAGGATCTGTCTCTGGTCACCCCTTCGCGGAAGATGGAAGAATAAAGTGACTTCTGCGGAACCACCAGAAGGACCTCTCCTCTCTCTCTCTGGGCCTGGCCCTGGGGTTCTGCCTTGCAGAGCAGAGCTGAAATCACTGCTGAATCACTAAGAGCTGATGGCCTACTGAGCCAGGCATCTCTGCAGACAACTCTGGCCAACGGCTGAGAGAAGCCACGACCCCCTGGGAGACGGTTCCTCACAGGATCACCTTTCTGGGCCGGCCACGGCTTCTTGGGTCTGAGCCTCAGACCCCAGCCAGCACTGGCTGGGCGAACCCCCAGCCTTATTACTTTAAAAAACAATACAGCTCTTTCCCTGCCACTTACAATAGACTCTTTGCCAGGCCAGGAACATCACAAAGAGGAGTTCCTTTTAATAAGCAGCTAGGGTATATAAATATAGGAGTGGAAAAAACCTAGTCTGCTCTGGAAAGCTACTCTGCTGGTTTTGTATATCCACTGATGTTCCTTTGCTGTTCTTCGCAACTCCACCACATCTACATAAAACTATTATTCAACAGCTTACAGCAAACCCTCCAAAGCAGAACAGCAGCAGAGTGTGAGCTGATATGGGAGGAGTACTTGCATACCTGCTTTATTGTATCTAACAGTCAAAGTCAATGCTAGAACTCAACCCAAAAGGTCACACAAGAGCCGCACAAGCCACACAAGAGCTGACTACTCTCAAGCACATCTGATCTTCCTCATCAGTTTCCATTCAAGAGGCCACAGTCTTCACACAGATCTAGAATCACAGAATGAGAGACTGGAGGAGCTTCTTGGAGTCTCTTTCCTATGCATCTATCCCAAGCAGTTCACCCCGACCTCATCAAATCGAGCTTCAAAGTATCTCCAGGACTGAAGCGTCTACAACCCCTCAGAGTCTCTGTTGCAATATTTGACCACCCACATGATACAAAATTTCTTCTTATATCTACCTGGAATTTACCCTGTTTCAACTTGTATCCTTTGCCCTGGCTCCTTCATCCTGCCCTTCCAGAAGAGTTTGGCAGGACCTGTTCTACACCCTCTCCACCCACAAGGTAGCTAAAGGCAGCATTGAAACCTCCCGTCTTGGCAGGTGGAAGAAAAACACTTCCAGATGGAAGAAAAACATTTCTCTCTGTGTTTCCCCTCAAACCTCGATGTCCTCTTAATCACCCATTGGACTCATTCCAGTAAATATCAATGTTTTTTTTAACCTGGAGAACCTCAAACTGGCCATAGTATGCCCTACTCATACTTAGCTCTGATTCCAGAGCTCACCTGTCTGAAGGGTGGATTGCAGCACTTTTCAGCTAAAAAACAATACACCTGTGTGCAACGGAAACAGGAAAGCACTACAATTCTGCAGAGTGGCACTCCCAAAGACTAAGATAAGATAAGATAAGATAAGATAAGATAAGATAAGATGCTTACTAGAAATTCTGATTTACTTTGCCAAACCTTTGCTCTTAACTTACTTTGCAGTGAGACCTCTCTTCCCATTGTAAAGCGTTTTGGAGATTCAATGTTTTTCCTCTGTCTTTAATTCAAGAAACACCCTGATACAATGTATAACATCTGAACAAAAGTATTTTATGGGTACAACTCCAGCTTAGAGCTAAATCTTACCAGGAAATAGCACAGTAGCTCGCAATAACACACTATACCACTGTTGTGGCACTTCCCAGAAATGCAGTGGCACATGTGGAGGTCAAGTCTATCCACACTGCTTGTTGTGACAGACTGTATTTCTCACACAAAAAGGAGCAACCATTTGAACTCTAAGTGATCGGACTCCCTACCAAAAAGAAAAGATACAAAAACTTCACTAAATGACTCAGAAAACTGAGCAGGAGTGAAAGGGAAAACCCTCACTAGCTTCTGAAAACAAACTTGAGTCTCTGTGCAGCAAGAGCTTCTCAATGGCTGGAGAGGTTGGTCTAGTATCATGCAATCCACTTAGTTAAATAAAATTCTGTAAAAGGAACACATTTTAGATATTTATGATCCCTCACCTGAAGTGACTGGAAGCCTCTAAAAAGTAAAGTATGTAATTAAGCAGCCAGAATATCTTCAAGCAAATCACTGTCATCTTTTGGTCAGAGAGTGAAACCTAAGAACTCCATCTAGCTATCAGACTTTTCAGGACAACCACTCAAACCTGTGCACACAAACTATGCATTTGCTGCCAGCAAGCATCTCATCTCCTGCACAGGGGCAAGTCAAGGCTAAATCTGCAAAGACCTAGTAACAAGAGAGAGTACAAACTACAGGAAAAACTCCTAACCTGCCAGCAAGAAGTTAAATGACCCATCCAGTTCTAAATTACCACAGGTCTATGGCAGCAGAGAATACTCTTGATTGTCACATGGCCCATGTAATCCTAGCCAGCAAGGGCAAAGCCCTGAAAGTACTTTGTCTACAAAACAAAGGAATACATCTTCCTGCAATTACAGGCTGGACCAAACTGTTTTGTTTTCAATTCACCCACTCATCCCCACCAGTTTTCCCAAGTCTTTTAAACTTTCCCAAGCTGTCACAAAACTGAAAAGGGACCAAGCGCTAGCTAAGGTGTCCAGTTGCAGGTGCTGCTAGTGCCTCTGATTGCAAGCAGTTCCAAAGGCTCAAATGCAAAACACTTGCTCTAAACAGAGGTTTTAAAAGGTTTTAAACTGCAAAAAAGATTTTTTAAAAATAAACAGAGATCTGCCCTTCCCATACTGCTTACAAAAGAAAACGCATTAGTAGCTCTCCAGTTACTACTCCCCAATCGCCATAAACACAGTCTCCTACTGGCTGCCTCCCCACAAGCTGTCAATCCAGCTACTCACAGGAATTTGTTGAACCAAGGTAAGGTAGCACAGTTACAGTCACTCAATTCACCAAGAACTGGGAGAGAGAGCCTGCAGCACAATTGTCTCAGCCAGGAATGGGCATCAGTGGCTGAAGCAGTAACCTCTGCCACAAGCATAAGTAGTCCAAGAAGTGGACAAAGAAAGTGGACAAAGAAAAAAAATATTATTTTGGAAGGTACCACAGCACTGCCTATCAGCACTAGGCTTTCCCTGGGCCTCACTCACTATGCTGCTTCACCCAACCTTCATGCAAATGGCCTGCATGAAATTCCATGATGGTGCAATCCAGCTGCTGACACACAAAAAGCTAGGTCACAAGATCTATCATCCATACAGCTGGCCTCTTCAGTGGTAGAATCAGCAAAGATGCCAAGGTCTGAACGGTCACACCTCAAAACAGAAACAGATGCTCGCCCTCCAGGAATTGATTCAGTTATTGATGGAAAATTATTAGTGCATGAATTCATTAAATGCTATTTCTCCATCTTTAAGGCCTGATGAATAATGCAAACAAGGATTCACAACTGACTTATTCAAAAACAGCAAAACAAACACAAAGATCTGTTATTTAGAGAGTATTGTTTTAGCAACTCCACCCCAAAGTGCTAGGCTGGAGTCTCCAGGTCTGCCTCTACACAGGGCAGTATCTCAAACGTTGTACTCAAGCTGCATGTTTACCATTCCTGTTCCTTTGTGCTTCCATGACTATTCATCCAGCTTCAGAACAGTGCAAAAATTCATTTTCAAAACAGAAACATGTAAATTAACTATTCATATTAAATTAATATTTTTTTCCATTCAGGAAACTCTGTATGCAGTGTGCCAGACACTATTGCTAATTTGCCAAACAAATTCACTCAAAGAGAGAATTATTGCAAAGCAGACTGGAATGACTTCCTGGAAATCACTTGAGTTTTATGCAAGGCATTGGTTCTCCTCAAGGCAAAGGAAGAAGGGGGAATGGAGGGCTCACTCACTTGCAAAGCCACAATGGAGTCATGGCTTCCCAGAGCAATCTACTCATTTTCAAAGCAGTAGAACCAGAATGGCTTTTTCCAGAGAGCACTGCAGGATCACAATCTGTACCCATAAACATGCATCCATACGGCACTGTCATAGCATGCTGCATGCTGAAGAAGCTAGCCCTCACTAATAGCCATGGCCTGCAGGGACACAACCTTAAACATACCTGTGTCTCTAGAGAGGCAGACAGATGTGTGCCAGGACTTACCAATACAACCCAGGAACCTCACTTCCCAGCACTTCCAGCAGAGCTAGAATTTGGAGAGACACAGATTGTTTGCAACTACAGGAAGGCTAAGCATGCTTTATGACAAAAACAACAACAACAAAACAAAGCAGGCATTTTAAAAAGTAAAATTTCACATGGCAACAGCAAAACTGAATTTCACCTTTTGAGATGTCAGTTCTCACCACAGAGATCCAACCCCAGATGACAGACTGCTAGGAATTTTTTTATCTGATATAATCTAAATATAACAATCTATTTTTGTTATTATATGGTTAAAGAAATCTACTCAGGGGAATATATCTGAAGCCAACTTTGAATTGGCAAGTTTTTCTTTTTTTTTTTTTTTTTTAATTGCCAAGTTATTATTAACCCGTAATCCCCAAAGATACTAAAAGTCCTTATGATGGAAACACAGTCTTAACCACAAAAAAATATAATTCTGATACTTGAGCACACTCAGTTTTTTTTGGTTGACACCAGATGTCAAAGCAGTTGCAATTCTGGATTTCCTAATGTTGCATATCCTTCTTTGTCAGAAAAACTACTTGTCTCCAAGAACAAAACAAAAGCTCCTGTGTCAGCTGGTCGTCACCACTATAGCCACCTGATCCAGGAGACAAACCATTACTTTTCTGGTTTTAGACACTAAATCAATTTTTATTAAGAAGAACTCCCTTCATTTAGAGCAGCAAAACCCATTGCTATAGAATGCTTATGCTTATTTTCATGGTGATAGCGTAGATGAGAACTGGGACTGAAAAAAGAGAAGGAGTCATTGCAAGCTCATTAGATAACCTGAACATAATGAAAATACACTGAAGATTAATTTAATGAGCATTAGGAAAAGTAAACTGAGCAACAAGTTCACATGTTCTCTTTCTCTCAAAATAAAAACTTAACTATGACTACTAAGGCCTTTTTCCTCATTCCATCTCATGAGCTGAAATAATGACACATTTTTTGAGGAGAAACATTGTTCCTGTACTCAAGACCTAAGAGCTTTTATCTTCTTTGGTCTTACTTACACTGCATGGAGGGAATGAGGACATCAACATCAGGGCCAAAGTCCTCTGGGACATCTGGGAGGAGGACAACCGGTTCCTCAGCTGGGTGGCACCTGGGAGCCTGAATGTCTACCTCACACAAGCTCCATGCAGTCACCCACTCAGACACTGAGCTGCTCAGAAGCGGAGCATTTAACTTGGATTACGCATGAGAGAACGTTGCCAGCTGCCATGAGCTGCACATGATTTAATGGGTTTGTGTAAAAAGAAATTCAGGATTTATGTGCATCCTAATTCCCACTACATTTCACTAAGATCTTTTTGAAAATACCAGCCTTATAGGTTTTGGCCCTTACATCCACACCTGCAAGCATGTGGAATGCAACAGATCACTTCAAAGAAGAGCCAAACACTTGTACTCGTTTTCTTTGAGGATCTAGATTTTTCAGACTAGCAGGAAAGATGTCGTGCTCTAAAACTGTCCTGCAATCTAAACTATACAAACTGTAGTTGACAACAGAGATCCAATTAACTTGGAGACATACTACTTTATGATCTGACGTATCACAAAAGAGTACAAATTTTTGTTTTGAAAGACAAGTAATATTAACAAAAATATCTCTTGCAGCATTAATTATAATGAGAAAAAAAAAAAAGAAGAGCATGTTGGAAACTGGGAGCAAGCCACATTATCTATGAGGCACTGTGTCAGCACAGGGGTTCAATGTAATGTCCTTACATATCACTATACCATAGAAAGCTGGCAAAGAAATGCACAAAAGGAGCTTGCTACTCTCGGAAGAAAACAGAGTCTCAGCTGTACCTCTGTTCCAATCACCCACTCCATGAACTTTTCTCACAGGAGAATGTTTTCTGAAAAAACAAATTGTGAGGACTTAATCTGCAATTCCGCAATCCTAAGGGACTCAAGGGACTAATCTCGCTGGTGTTTCCTCTACATTAATTTAATAACTTACATTGTAAGACCTATGGCTTACAATGAAGATACCAGGACTAACCTTGAATATATTATTCACCCTAGTGTCACTAACTGAAAGGTCAATTTAAGCAAACAAGACCTAGAAGTACCAATACCTGCTTCAATGATTAGTTCAACAGGCTGGTTTTGCTGCTGGGATCAACAGCTCCACAGCTAACAGCTTCCACCAGCAAGCAGGTTAAGGTCAGGCTTGAAAAAGAGGCAAAACCAAGTATGTTCCTCCATTCACATTCCAATTCACTAAAAGTCACTACACAATTTAAATCCCTGCTTGCACAGAGACATGCAATATAAGGTGAGCCTCACGGATTCACACATTTCTGGTATTCTAAACACTGTGTCCTCTGCTCCATTTGGGGCTAGATACTTTAGTTTGTTTTCTTCCAATATCTCCTTCTTTGATTGCTTGGAATTGAGTTGGTCATTACTATTTCAAGTAATGTTGCCTCAGCTCTGCAGCATCTCAGAGCTCTGAACAGCAAAGCACTCTTTTAATGTAGAGTGCACTTATAATAAGATTAATAAAAATTACACAGCATCTTTAGAGGGCTATCTTGTATCAGCTTAGCAAGAGAACCAGAATGGAGAGCAACCAAAAAGTGCTATGAGTCCTGGCAGTTCTAAGCCTCTTCTCCTATAAATCAATGTGAACAGCCACTAGAAGGTCTCCACTTCCAGGCCACACTGTGCACTGCCAAATATTTTAAAAGTCACTGTCTTCTTTTAAAGAATTCAAAATTATCTGAACAATATTTACACATCTGTCATAATTAATTCTCTACACATATAACCTCTTGATAAAAAGTATCTTCTTTAGATTTGGTTACATAAATAAAACATTATGTTGGGTTAAACAATATACTGTTGTAATGCAAATGGTTTATTTAGGCTGGTGACAAGCATCCCTCACCATATAAGGTGTAAATATAAGTGTGAAAATTAATTTCTCTCCAACCACTACAAGAAACAAGGTTTTATCAAGGATGAAAAAAGCAGCATAATTGCTAAGAACTTTTGAGATTTGCCTCTGTGGAAAATTATGGATGTTTGTGCTAATTTTCAAGTTTTCTACCTATATATCATCAAATGTAAGGTAAAAAAATATTTAGTTTACAGGTGAAAGGATGCAACTTCAGTGCTTTGATGCAGAATACCTCAGTGTTGCAGTGCGGGGAACCCTTACAACAATATATATGAGGGCGATGGAGTTGGAAGGACAGATGAAGCAGTATTTTTGCAGATGTTCAGAGATGATTTATTTTCCTCCAGCCGCATGGCCGGAGTTCCGAGCAGACTCCTTTCCCGGTACTTCTCCCCCGCCCAGCTCCAGGCACCCAAACCACCCAATCAGGAACAGGTATGAGGCACACGTGACCTGGGGACAGGGACAGGGACCCACCTCCACAATTCACCCTTTCTTATTAAAGAAAATAACAGGGGAAATAGTTGGATAAACAACAAAACAATTTCAAAGGAAAGGAAGCCACTATCTTGAATCTTCAAATGTCCAAACAGATTTCCTCTGGAGCATTAGAAGGGAGACAGGACATGAGCACACTTCAGATGTAAACTGAGGAAGGGATTTTCCTTTTTGTACCTGCTGGAATCTTAGAAAATGACGGTTAATTTCTTCCCTCCCTCCTTTTCATCCTGCTCATCGGCATTGCAAAGGGATTAATGGCAAATGAAAAAGACTGGTTTTGTGAGGGGAGCCAGAAAGGGAAATTTTGGCTGGGCATATATGGGGGATAAAGGGGCATGGGATAAAAGGGGAAAGTGTGATAGGGGAAAGGGTAGGGATTATGGGGATATTGTCTAGCATATCTACTACCTTTCACAGGGGCACCCCCAGGATCTGTAGCACATGCAGCTTGTGGGCCCTTTCTTCCTTGAACAATTTTGAATTCTACTCTTTCTCCTTCTTCTAAGCTTGGAACATCACTTTTGGGGTTCTTTTTCACAATAGCAGATTTATGGACAAAAATATTTTCTCCAGTATCGTCTTTCAACAAGAAACCGTAATTTTTCTTTACATTATACCACTTTACAGTTCCAAAAACCTTAGCTATGATAATCTTTTCATTTTTTCGAGTTCTTTTCTTCTTGCTTTTACTTTTTCTCACGTCGGAGCTGCCACAGCCGGGACCACTGGGGCCGGGGCCGCCAGCGCGTTCCTGTCTTGGGGTCTCGAGTCCTTGGGAATGCTTGCGGGGCCAAGCCACATTTGGCGTCACACTCGCTCCCCCTCTGGAGTTTCGCATGACTGTTCCACGCTTTCCGGGCATTTGCACGGCTGCACGGCAGCGCCCTGTGAGGTGTTCGTGTGTGCGCGGCTTTGTACCGTCGGCACCGCCGCTGCTGCTGCTGCCGTCGGCTGTGTGGCCGTGGGCTAGCACGGCTCCCTTCGTGCCCCCACACCCCTCTGGCTCTGCTCGGCGTGTCTCACCACAGTCGCCATAGCGACTGCCACAATCGCCACTGCCTTTTTCGGTGTGGGGCGCGGGCTCGAACCGTCGCTCGCCACGAAGTGCGGGGCGGCCATCGCCAGGACGTGTCTCGGCCGCCACCACCCTCGCCGCTGCCTCAGGGTGAACACCACCGGGCCCGCGCCACCGCGTCGCTCCTGGCTCTACTCCCGCCACCTCCGCTGTCGCCGCCGCCCCGTCTCCCGCTGTGCCTGGCCTCACTGGCTCTCCCACACGCGGGAACTCTCTCGCCGCCGCCCGTAATGCACTGGGCGCTTTCGGCCAGGGCCGCGCGGTCTCCGGGGTGGTGAAGGAGCCCCCTGCAATGCGCGCGCTGCTCAACCACATGTTCGCTGCTGATACAGAAGCAGGACACTGCCGATATTGCTCAACAGTCTCTGAAATCAGGTAATATTCATGGAAATAGTCCTGCATCGGCATATTTTTTGATTCAGAAATTAACTGTGTCCAAACAGTCTTCCAAAAGTCCTTGGTAAAAATCAAATCCCAAGAAACATGGAAGAAATTTTTAAACAGCCATATCAAAAAGTGTCTTAGCTCTTTCTGAGTTTGAATTAAGCTAAAGTCTACATATTGCTGTTCCAGAACCTTTTTTAGCTTAAGATAAATGTCTCTTTGTGGTTCAGACAGCCATGAGTCCTTCCATGAATCCTCCATCGTTCATCAAAACGAAAGTAAGAGGAAATATCCAGAGTTACTCACGAATTATCTTCTCCAGGGATCGTTTTCCAGCATTCTCCACCATTTGTTGCAGTGCGGGGAACCCTTACAACAATATATATGAGGCGATGGGGTTGGAAGGACAGATGAAGCAGTATTTTGCAGATGTTCAGAGATGATTTATTTCCCCCAGCCGCATGGCCGGAGTTCCGAGCAGACTCCTTTCCCGGTCCTTCTCACCCCCCCAGCTCCAGGCACCCAAACCATCCAATCAGGAACAGGTATGGGGCACACGTGACCTGGGGACAGGGACAGGGACCCACCTCCACACCTCAGAATTCTTTTCACAGAAACTGTGAGTATGAGTAATTCAGCTGGAAATTGTGAGAAAGTGATGAATGACTCATAGAGTTCTCCAACTGGTTTTCTATGCACGTGCTTCAGTTGATAAAATACAACTTACATAACTAGGACAAGGCAATTGGGTAATAAAGACAGCATGGGAAATGCCATTTCTGCCGTTAACCAAAATACTTATGTGGCATTTACACTGTCAGAGAACCATTGGGAAAGTCTGTTCGTTTTTTCTTTCTTTCTTGAGAACAGAAGCAAAAGTGTTTATAAAAGTCAGTAACACCTCTTTTTTTTCACCACCCACACAGACTTGACAGCATATCCCAGTATTTTGTGATGTCATCTTTGAAAAACCTGCATTGCATTGCTTCAAGGCCTCAAGGAAACCAAAATAATTGAATTACATGCTGATGTAAGACCTGCCCTTTTCTCCTCTGTGTGCCCTGCACTCAAAGAGAGACTTGGTTCCCTCCTTAAATCTGGCCCAAATTCAGCTGCTGATTGGAGCTGGCTTATGGGATTAATATACATGATATGAACTAATGAACATTTATGAATCAGGAAGTCTGTATAGGCACCTGGACAGTGCATGGTGTTATCACCAGTACATCTGGGAAGAGAATTAGGGCTTTAAGAACCTGCACCAAAATAATACTCTTGAGATCAAAACCATGAAGGAAATAACAAAATCACTCAGACATCTTTGGAGGACAGAGGGACCATGAAATGCTGTTTCTCCTGAAAGGCAGCACCCCCCTGCCTGCCCACACTAGTTCAGGAGGTGGGGCAGAGGAGGTAGCCATTTCTATAAGCATTCACTGGCAACTGTCAGTCCAACCAAAGAGACAAAGAGACACACACAACCACCTACCTCAGACATAACATAGGAGTCCAGGACCACAGAACACAAAGTGCTCAGTTCAAGTGTTCCTTTCCTTTCTAGATCCCTTGGCATCAACATAGTTCTCCCTGCATATTTAGGAGCCAGTTTCAGAGCAGACTGAAATCTGCCTTTTTTATAATATACCTTTAATTTTGAAATTTGTACTCACAGATTCTCTCCTAACACAGACTGAGCAAAGGATGAGTTTTGTCTCAAAGGCTTGACAGCTCTGAGGATAGTGCCACAGCAGGGTACGCACTGTTTGAAAAGCAGGAAACGGAATAACCACCCTTCTGGTACTAACCCTGCAACAGTCTACAAGCACAGACTCCTTGTTATCCCTAATGAACAGGCTGGGACTTCACATGCATGCATTGAGGCCACAAGATATCTGTTTTTTTGCTAAAGGAGAAGGGCCTCAATCAAACTGGAAAAAACCACCCAAAACCAGAGTTTGTCTTTGACTGAAAAATGCCAAAATGAAACTTTGTTATAGTAACTAAAAATTACCAAACATCTAGCAATTTGTAATTCAGGCCCAGATTTCACTTATACTGATTGGTGGTGTTTAAGCAGATGACATTCCATTGACGCATCAAGATTTATAAAGCATGCTAGTTGTTTTACTGGAAAATAACTCTCATAATAAGATTTCCAGAGATTACAGTCCAGGTTTAACTGTTGTCCTATCAAGTCTGTAGAATACCATACAAAGAAAGAATGAATAGAAACATTGATTACCTTTGAAAAACTACAGTTTCAGACACAATACAAGACAATCTCTCTCTCTGCTCCTTCAATGTGTATGGGCAACTATAAGGCAGAATTGGGTTGTGAGCTGTAAAACCTGCCTGCGGAGGAACATGGCAGCACAAAGGGACACGTGGCAGCATACAAAGGCTTGTCTCCACCGGATCCTGGGGGAGAAGGTGTCACACAGCAGACCCCTACTGAGAGGAGTCTGCCAGGAGCTGACAGACCGGTGAACAGTGAGTGACCACCCCATAAAAGGACATGGAGAAAGTGTGTTGCTGATGTGGCAACATGGGATAGGACATGCCATATAAGGAAATACTTTGCCTTAGAAAAGTGTATAAAACCAACTTACTCCTTTGAATAAACGATTCAGATTCCTTGCCAATCTAGGTCCATCATTCAATCGCCGATAAATGATGCCCTGTGTGAGGAATTTATTATACACCTATCTGTGCAGCCATCGGTGAGCCCCATGGGACTTGAAGTGCTGCTGCAAGAAGCAAAACGCTGGCCAGTGATAATCCCTACAAATTGTAGGTGAGCCATAGGAGATGTAGGGGATAGAGTATACAAGGAACAGAATGTCCCAGAGACAATAAAACAGACTTTAAAGAAACATGGCAGGGAAAGTTGAATCTCCAGATTTGAACAGACTCTTGTTCTGCGCAAAGAAGAGTGATTCAACTTTAGATAGGACCAGTATTTTTGATCTTTGGACATGGTACGCTTCAGATGTGTTGAGGAACCAAGTTACACATGGCGATGCAGAGCTGACAGAGCTTTTGTGTCCGTGGAGGACAATGTGCAAGGCGCTCATAGCTCATGCGGCACCCAGAGACCGGACAAAGAAAGCTGCTTGTGCCACCGCAGCAGCTGTGCTGAGCCCTTCTGTGCTGCCAGCGAGCAACCGTAAGTCTGTCAGGGCTGTAGGAAGAGAACCAGAAGATGGCCCTCGTTCCCTGACCTATCTGACCCTGGAGGGAAGCCAGACAGTATTGTAGAAAAACACGTGCCGCCCTGTGCCATCAGCTGGAGCCGGGTTGTGGCGAGTGGCTGGTGCCAAGGGGCAGCATGTTCCCTCTCTGCCTTCTATGAGAGTGCAGTGGCAGATGTGGTGAGGGGAGAGCGTGCGGCATCGCAAGGGTGCGGCACCAGCGAGCACATGGCAGAGCTGTGCCATGGCAGTGAGTGCATGGAGGTGAGCACGTGGCGGCAAGCACATGGCAAAACCGCACCACAGCCACACCCAGCAGCCACCCCTATGCCGCAGATGGGTGAGATTGGCAGTGCTGGAGGCTGGCAGGGCCACGGCTCTGCTCGGCGCATGGCAGGGGCCGCGGGCGGCTCTCTGCATATAAGAGGTAAAGAGACAGGTCAGCAGGACCTGCATAGCCAACGACACCCACGTGGACTGCTGGACTCAAGCCACTACAGCCAAGCTCCTGTCTCCTGACCCTTCCTTGGGGGTGGAGAAGCTGCAGCATACAGCATTTGCACCAGCTTGTGCAAGATTGGCTGCAAGATGTGTTGTTCCTGAAGCTGGTCCATAAAACTCTGCTGTTTTCGTTATTCAACACACTGACCTTATCTCAAAGACTGATTTTTTACCACACCACCTTGTGACACCCCCCCTGCATTGTTCTAATTGATTTTTGAGGTAGAAAATAATTATAATTTGTAAGCTATTATTTAAGCAAGAATTAAGCTTGTTACCTTTTGAAACCTTTTAAAACCACTTAGAGATAATAACATGTTAATGTTATTAGAATTGTAATTTTCCAAGACCTAGATTTATATATATTCTGTGAAACAATGAAATATTTAAGCAGTTAATGATATTACCTTGCTTATTTTTACTTAGTACACTCTTATTGTTGTATTAGATGTATTATTTCACTGTTCATAGTAAGAAAACTGCATGTTATGAAACACATTTTCTTGAATTTACGAAGCTGAAAGATGTTCGTGTTACATATTGTTAGAACAGAAAAGGGGGAATCCAGAGATAGGGTGTGGCCCCTGTGAAAGGACTGTAAAAATGTTTATATGTTCTTAATTTTTCAATAACATTCAGAATAATATTAATAAAATTTTTAAGCAATTTTATAAGTATTTTAAAGAAACCCTCTCAGTCAAAGCTTAAGGCCCTGGCCAAGCCTTGGCCCTGGTTGACTAGGGATTTATACCATGAGACCCAAGTGTTTCAGGTCTAAAAGTGTAATCAAGTCATTTTGACTTATTAATTTGATCTTTAAAAAGCTGGACCCTCTTTCAAAGTAAACTTGGAAGTCTTGCCTAGGAAAGACTTTCTAAGTCTTCACTGTATAACAGGACCTTCCAGCAGTTGCAGACACTTGAGTGATGGTAAAAGTTTTAGACAATTTTACATTGTTTTTCAAAGTTCTATCTGTTTAATCACTGTCATAATTCTTATTTGTATAAAACAGAATAGGGGGAACTATAAGGCAGAATTGAGTTGTGAGCTATAAAACCTGCCTGCGGAGGAACATGGCAGCACAAAGGAGCACGTGGCAGCATACAAAGGCTTGTCTCCTCTGGACCCTGGAGGGAGAAGGTGTCACACAGCAGACCCCTACTGAGAGGAGTCTGCCAGGAGCTGACAGACCGGTGAACAGTGAGTGACCACCCCATAAAAGGACATGGAGAAAGTGTGTTGCTGATGTGGCAACATGGGAGAGGTCACGCCATATAAGGAAATACTGTGCCTCAGAAAACAAACTCACTTCTTTGAATAAACGATTCAGATTCCCTGCTGGTCTGGGTCAGTCATTCAATCACCAACAAATGAGTACAGAACAAAACCCACATGAATGCCCATCTGCATGCATATTCACATACCTATGTTTCTAGATTAATTTGCCCTCTTATGTTCATGGTCCAAACAGGTAGGATATCTCCCTCATCCTTCCCAAAAGTCATCATACAGTACATGACACTGAAGGATCTGCACTTTCTCCCTTTAAAAAAAAAGATCTAAAGCTGGCAGGCCACTGATTTTGTTAACCGTTACCCTTGCTCTGCAATGAATCCCTTCATAAATCCCAATACATCAGTAATTAAGCCATAATTTTTAGCAAGGTCTCTATGCTGCTCACTTGTAGGACAGTCTAAAAAATTACAGAAAAATCATTAACAATCCCATCCAAGTTACTACTGTTATTCTCACATGCTTTGTAGAGAATAAATTAAAGCAATAGGTTTTTATAAAATGGGTGCTGTACTAATTTTACCAACTGAATATAAAGCAGCCTTTAATTCTTATGAGGATTCAAGGTAAAGAATGTCTCAGTAGGAGATAACAACTCCCCACAATATTTAATCTGCCTTTGGAAACTCTTTCAGTGGAAGATGATAATTAATAATACATGCTTCTTTACAGTGAATCAAACAGGATCTAGATTACACATTATCATTTTCTATCCTTTATTCCTGCTCTCCTATTGAATTCACAGTGAAATCCCAGACTCAGTCTCCTACCCAGGGCCCTTAGTAAAATCGTGCATGACAGCTCCCTTCCTTAAGGAGAGTAAAGCTGGCAATCAAGAACCTGAGCCTCACAACCAGATCTGACATCAGCCTCTCTTGCAACAGGAAACAGAACACAGAACCTTCCCCTTCACAGAACAAGAAACAAAACCTATTTATTCCATCTAAGGTTCTCACAGTTATGATTCATGCAACCAAGCAACTGAGGGAAAAAGACTAAGAGGCATACTTATCAATATATACTGCAGAAATTAACTCAGCTTCGCAAGTAGGGCATAACAGGAATCTAATAATATGATTTATTAGTTCTTTTTCTGTCAGTTGATCATAAAGATTGTTATAATATGAATGTTCGTATTTCAAAAGACATGTACAGGTTATTCTATCATTCTTTACATTTTAGAGTTTTCCACTGAACTGAGATTACAAATACTTGTTACACACCATATTTCACAGACTATCTACAGATGTTCCTTACAATTTGTTTCCTCAGTATAGCACTAACTTATTGTCTAAGTCATTGCTGTCATACGAAAAGTTTCCTATTTATAGTTTTTCTGTATGTGCAGGAGCTATTGCCCTGGCATGTGAATGTAGTATAGAGAAGGGTTTAGACATTCATGCACATCAGTGCAAAACTGAATGATGTAGTGTTGACTGCAGGTAAAACATTCTTCACTTGAAAACTGTCGAGGTGACATCTCTCATGTATTGGATGTCACATCCCTACTGTTGACACGGCTTCTGTTTAACACAGTCCAAGTATTAAACTCCAGTAGTATTTGTATATTAAGTTCCATTCAGCTCAGTGGAGTCATATATGTGCACACATAGACATGCACATGAATAAATAGTTTTATGAGTAAGGATGTACAATGAAAAGTTTACTGAAAATCAATAAAAGGATCAATGCTGATCAGTATGGAATATCCTTGAGGAACTTCACAACAATCCAAATCAGTTCTGTAAGAAAATGTTAATATCCTTAGCTCTTAAGGGGGAAAAAACTTCCTGAAGAATTTTTCTAATTCTAATTTTTAATTTCTAAGTGGCATTATGAAGCAGGAGTAATTCTCTAGTAATGGACTGAGTTGGTTTAAAACTTTCACAGAAATGCAGTAATTCTCTACAAAATCATCAAGTTCAGGATTGGGCACTTGTAGAAAATCATCTTCATTTTAGTCTCTTCCCCAAATAGAAAAAAAAAAAAATTAATCTCTGAGTCATAGCTCAAGATTCACAAATACAGGACTTAAAGTAGACCATTACATGACTCCAGGAAACTGCAGGAAGTATCTATTTGCTTAGAATAAGCAACAGCATTAGTCCAGCCAAGCATTTTCCAGTATATCAAATGACATTTTATAAAGATACACTTTTCCAGCTAACTAACAGCATGATTTCACTACTTGTCACCATAAAAAATCTGCATGGTAAAACCAAAATTGAACATCAGTTTTTTCAGTATGGAAAAAGGAAAATAAACATCTGCTTTGCTTTTTGCCTCCCTAGTTAATATATTAATCTAGACAATGTGAAAAAGCACTATTTTAAAGAACTGCTATAATATTATTTATGTCTCTGAGTCATCAAAGTAATCATCAATGTACAGGACCGTGATTGAATCACTCACAACACCACTTCATAACACTTTTAAAAAGCAGGCTGAAAGAGGCCTTTTTCCTGATTGAAAAAGTATGCTGGCCTTAGCCATAAAACTTAAGATCATTTAAGACCTCTTTCGACCATGAATGTCTGTATGACACATCTCAATAAGTACTTCATGACATTCTCAACAAAAGTAATATTGTAAACAATAACTACTACTATTAATTGGTTATAAGCCTGAAGTCTTGAAACTGTTTTGTCATTAATGTTATATAAGTTATGAGATAATTCGTGCTCCTGTATAATATGTCTAAAATAAGTTGTATGTGTATAAGGAATTCTTATTAAGTTTCAAAATCACAAGCCACAGGCAGGCAAAGGTTACCTCACCAAGTTATGAAACTGCAGCTGGAAAACTGAATGGGGACCTAATTAGCAACCAAAAGAACACAGCTCCTACAGGAGATGGACTCTTCCCAGAGTAATCAGGGAGATACCCAGACAGATAATGCCCAATAAAAATCTGCAATCAAGATAGCTAGAACCGTCAGAGCATTCATGTCTGAAACCCAGTTCCAGTAACTCAGCATCAATATTCATCTTTACCCCAAGTTGTATTGTCCAGCCCAGCACAGAGAAAGAAGACTACATGAATATGTATACCAGCAAAAGAAACACAAAAAAAACCTGCCCCAGGTGAAATAAACTGTATAAAACCCAACAGCTCCCAGACGCTGGCGTGAACAGAGGGAGTTTGATGCGCTAGAGATCAAACTGCTGTTCACCCAGCACCGATACCCGGGATCGGCTCTGTTCCTATTGATTGTGGCTTTCAAAAACCGAAGTTGGTTGCAAAATAAAACTTTTTTATTATTATTACTATTATTCGGCTTTATCACTTATTATCTATAACAATAACATCCCCTACACTACACCACAAGTCTTCTGGGGAAAAAACGTAAGAAAGGAAAAAGAAAAAGAAGCCTAAATTTGTCAGACATATACAGACAGAGAGCCCTAAGCACCTCGACAGAGACATTTACAGACTTTACAACACTCTCACCAGCTGATTTAGTGTGAAACCAGGTGCCAAAATCCCAACACCGATGAATAACAAACACCACAGTCACTCAGCTTCCAGCTGGGAATGAGTCCTGCTTCTCCAGGCCCATTCCAACCAAAACTCCCCCTACTGCTTCCTACATGCTCAGGCCTCCAGGAAGTTCCACACTGCGTTAGAACTAACTCTAGCTCCCTGACAAAAATTAAGTTATTGTACCTATGTTACCACTTCCAATGTTTCTGCAAAATATGCTTCTTTCAAGCACTAACCCAAGCCCAGCAGAGACAAAGTAAAGATTCCTAGCTAAGGCAAGCCACCTTGCAACCCAATTGACATTTTGGCAGGCCCATGGCAGCCCCTGCCAACGCAAGATATCCCAGCACTTTTCCATTCCGACTCTGCAAAATGCCACACAAAATACAGAAAGATCCATACCAGAACCTTCTGCTCATTCAAATACCAGTGTGTTACTGAAGCAGTAATTCTGTACACTTAGAAGTCTTCATCAGATTTACACACTGTTAGCAGCAGGATTGCTGGGGAAAAAGAACTCATGTTCTGGTTTTTGTCACAACTTTGGAGAGCACCAATACAAAATGCTAATTGTTAATCATTTCCTCTCTCATTCACTGCTCAAACAGAGAAAAAACCTACACATACCCAAACCTAAAGCTGCCTGCACCAGACATTATCTAAAGGAAATACCCTAATTACGCCTATTTTAGGATTTACATTTTAATTTCAACTTCAAGACATGGGGCTCTTCTCAAGGGAAAACCAACAGCTGCACAGTAAATCCCTCAGGCACATCTCCCCTGCTTTTCTTTCCAAGCTGCTGCTGTGGGGTTTTTGCTGGTTGAAGACACCATCAACACACAGCAAAAGAATATTTTTGCCTCTCTGGGTAGCAAACTGTTAGTGTAAAGACTGCCTAACCTGTGACAGTAGCTTTCAAGAACTATGAAGATTTATTTTTTCTCTCCTGAGTGTAAAATAAATGCCATATAGCCTTTCAGATTCAGAGAGACTAGAAAATGAAAAGACTTACTGAACAACAAGACAGTTGTTCCACATTTATATGGCTGCTCCATATCATATGCTAGAGTACCATTGGCTTGATTGGCTTGTTTTTAATAAAACACCAACACTTCAATTGCATAATGGAAGTTAAATTGTCTTTAACAATGATCTCAGTTGTAGAACCAACCCCACAGGATGTACACTCAAAAACTGAAGCAATACATAAAACAAGTTTTTTTAGGTGGATTCCTCAGAACTCACTGCATTAAATTCACAATAAGCTTTGATATTAATGCTAAAAAGTAATTAAACTGGTGTTCCAATTTTAAGTGTTTTCAAGTTGTGCTTACCAACATTTTAACATGAAACTGATGCAATACACTCTCTTCAAAGAAGCTGCTCAAAAGAATATACAGGATAAAAGCCAGCAATGCTCTTATTATTGCATCAACATCATGAAAATGAAAGTTATTAGCAACCTATTCAAGCTTCCTAAAGATGCTCCAAAGTGTTTGTAAGCAAGGCATTCTGCATTTACATGGCCCCTGGACTAGCAAAGTTTCTTTGGCATGTATTATTCTCCCAAGGTAGCTAAAGACTTTTCAAGGCAGGGCAATGAGCAGGTGAGCACTACAAGGCACTATGAGTCCTGGTTTCAGCAAGAGCCGGGAGATCTGACCCACTGATTCGCAGAGCAGCTCCCTCAAGAAAAGGCATCTTCCAATGCAGCTGGGAGACAGCCAAAACCTACCCACATACCTCAGTACTGCCACACCTCTTTTACCTGCTGGAGAAAGCAGAGTATTGAGGATGTAGGAGGGAGAGCAGTTTCTTCTTGCTCACTTCTGTGCAACCACACAGGGTCAGCCTGAATTCCTCACCACCAACATGCCACCAACTGCTGCCAA
Source organism: Lanius collurio (assembly GCA_020086605.1). Lineage (NCBI taxonomy): Eukaryota > Metazoa > Chordata > Aves > Passeriformes > Laniidae > Lanius > Lanius collurio. The sequence continues at coordinate 4,032,137 of JACBWW010000058.1, read as the reverse complement.
TTGGTCAACAACACAAAAAATGCTATGTACTGTCCTGCCCAAATCTCTATTTGCCTATAATATTCTTACAATTCACCTGAAAACTTAAAAACATTGAGCCTGCCCTTTTTGGACTACAGGCACTTTGATGGAGAAACACAAAACAAAATTAAATGTAAGTAAAACATAAGCATAAGATACTGAGTCAGGCTCATACAAATCACAGTGCAAACTACACAGTTCTATTCGACTAATAGTCTAAGTAACCGTTATCTGTTGAACACATGAATATTCAGAGGGAAGTACATAACACCAACTACTCTCAGGAAGTAAAATAATGTCAGTTCAACATTACTGCCATAGCTCACAGCTCTGCCATCTCTCGCCCACCTGCCACCACCTGGGTGGCTTTGTACCTCTGACTGGAGTGCATGGGCTACTTTGTTGGTCACCTAGAAAATACCACCCCAGTATTTAAGCCCTAACATTTCAAGTAGCTCCAATTCAGTTTTCAGCTCTGCTCTTTGTCCTCTAAAAGTAACTCATGTTTAATTGCAACTGGCTACAATTTTCTAATTCTTTGTGACCCCAAACCTCTAAATCTATTACACAGAGACAGACAAAGTAATGCTTAATGAAGGTGTGGGTACAAAGGAGCATGCTAGGGGCCATCTGGTTGCCAGGTGTTTCCTGGCTTAGCTTTTTTCACAATACACATCACTCCTCCTCCCCTAATTCCAAGAAGGCAATTTCTGCCTCAGGAAAATCCTTCATTAAAGACACAGACAGGGCTTTATTGCAAGCAAGTCAGCTGCAGCACAGCAAAGTTAAGAGCCCACAGCAGAAAGCCCAGAAGGGCTGTTTATTACCATATGTATCTCCCTATCACCAAAAGCCTGTGCCAAGACTATTTCTGATTGTTAACAGGAAGTGCAACATTTTCACTGTGACCCTATGCTTTGTGTTCTTCACAATTTTAAAAAAAATAAATTCCAAGGTAAGAGCAGTTTTAATAATAGTGCCATTTATATAGAAAGCGGGTGGTTTAAAATGTACTAAGATTGACAACCAGTGTAATTTGATTTCTTTCAGGGAGCAATGCAACCTATCAGTGTAGTTTGATCTTGTGAACTTTATTTTCAAAATGGAGCATTTCACTTCCTTAAAATACCTGTCTTTAAGACAAGTAAAAGCTTTCCAGCTCCCAGACACACATTCCTGCCCCTCCCCTTCACCAGTGCTCTAGAACAATTTAGAGAGCTGGACTGGTAGAAAATAAGTCATTTTTGTACAGCACTAGCATTGCCCCAGCTCAATTTACTGAGCCAGCTTCCCGCAAGGTCAGGCAAGGACCATAGGAGCAAACAGGCACAAGACCCCCACAGAACCAGCTGGGATAAGCCCTGGCTGCCAAAAGACCACATCCCAGACTACTGAACAGGAAGGCTTCTCCTGGTTCCCACTATTGTGCTAAGATTTGGTTTACATAAAGCTTCTCACATTTCAGGCTAAAGCCAGAAAACATTTACTTAGGTACTTGCAGTAGTCAGTTCTTGTGAATGTTTCACACTGGCTATGTATGGGTACCAGGGTCAGTGGACATGCATAGAAAACTGTGTCAGTATTTCTTGAACGTGACAGGAAAAACTCATTTTTGCAACAAAGACAAAAGCCCCTATGACTCCTTCCAGAGTATGGAAAAGGGGTCTGTGCTGGGGAACTCTAGAGAGTCAGGATGCTCCTGCTGTGCTTGGGAATTAGCAGGTTACAAAATGGAAACAGCTGCTGCTCAGAGACACACAGGGCAAAAATGCCTACTCTACCCAGCAGCCAGGAAGCTGTTTTGCTGGTCTTGGGCACCCAAGTACCCCGGAGAGCCACTGCTCCCCAGTCTACAGGCACCCTAGGCCTTCACTGCCTATGGGGATATGACAGGCCCTGATCAATTTATTGGTAGATACAGAGAGGATCATTTTGCAAAGGCAATGCTAAAATTTTCCCAGAAAATTGCAACACAAATAATTTCCAAGCCAAGAAGACCTTTTCTAGTTCTACTGTGGATGAAGACCTAAGCAAACAGGACAAGCTAAAACCAAAATCAACGGTGCACCTGTGATGGACATGCCAAAGCCTCTCACCACTATCCCAGAGCCCCACCAAGCTCATATGCACTGCTCATCTCACAGCTGTCTTGCCCACAATCCCAAGCTCCTCAGAAAACAAGCAACAACTCATTTCAAAACAAAATCCAGCAGAAGATTATCACATGTTCTTTTTCCATGGTTTCATCTATACAGCAGGTTTCATAGTTATGTGGAGCTCTGCCTAGAGCTATGTTTCAATACAAAATGAGTGATTAAACTGAAAGGGAACAAACTGAAAGAGATAAATGCAGCCAGACCTACAATGGAAAAGGAAATTGCCCAGCATCAGTGCCAGTAGTGAATGATTTTCAAGTTCAGCTATAAAGTAAATCCATCACAGAAAGGGAAATATTAACAAGTGACTAGAGATGTAGTACCTTTCTTTCTTGAGGCACTCTTGCTTGTTCATTTTACTATCTGTGTATTCTAATATCTTTTAAAATGCAAGTTTCTGCTAGAAATTATTTTCACAAGCTTCAAAACATTCTTCAAAGAGCTACTCATCTGCTTAGTGACACAGACATGGGGAAGGGCTTCTTTATTAACATAGGAGGATTACACTTCAATCTAGATCATGCTTTGCCTGCAGTTAAGAGCAGTAGGGCAAATAAATACACCAGGTTTTCCAACTGCAAAGGCATGGGAGAAACAGAATCCTGAAGAAAATTATGATGTGCTTGGATGGGAAAAGGAGGTGAATATAAGGAGATAGCCACATCTTTTTAATCTGTTGTTCAACAGCTGCTCGAACAGGCAAATTCTGTTCCTACTGACCTGTAAGCTCTGACATCTATCCCCAACAGCTGAAACAAGTCCTACCAGCTAGTTTTTAAAGTGAAAATATAGCACATGTCTCTGACCTCTTTTTTCCTGCTTTTTAATGTGCTCACAGATCACTTTGTCACTGGAGGAAAGATCATTTTTAAATTACCTTGCCTCTCCTTTGAGCAAGCAAGAAAAAGACACCAAAACATTGCCACAGAAAACAAACACACAGTAAGGTGAAATATTCATTCTCTCTCCCATCCCAGAATTAAGACAAATCACTAACTCAGTTGCACACTGGGATAAGCAATGTCATTGAGACTAACCTTGCAATAACTTAAAATGCAGAAGAAAATTCTGTCCTGCTCAGAAAAAAAAAAAAAATTTACAGCTTCTATCAGTATATAAAACAAACTAAAAACAAAAAACCCTCAAATCTTCCAAGTAACTGAAACTTCAATACTTAAATTCATATGAGTTTGGCAGAGCAATAAGGGCAAATCACCTGGTGCCGACCACAGGAGTATTTCAGAGTAACGCCCCATAATGCTAAATGTGCAATACAATGTCTGCAAGGAAGTACTTTTTTCTGTCCCCAGCAATAAACATGGCTTCATGTCCTTAACTATGGAATACATTAATTTTGCCCAATATTTTTTCCAAGTATTTATTCCGTCCTCCTGCTTGTAATAGGTGGTAAAAGAATTCAGTCCTAAAATACTTAATTCAAAGTCTAAACAAGTTACTTTAAATACAGGTTGCACATTCACCAAGTTGCTCTGTCCCATCACTGGAATAAAACAGAAAATTCATGACCCCACCCAAAAAAAGGAGTATTTGCCTTAAAACAGCCAGTAGCATTTTTATCTGCTGGTTCAGAGAGGTACATGCCTTCTACCAATTAAATATTGTCATTGTCAGCATATTTTAAAAAATAAATTAATTACAGTCAAGGACTACTTGTCCTGGGTTGCAGTGTATACTACTAAAATGGGAGTGAGCTGCTGAAACCAGATGGGGCAGTGTTTCCTGCCCTCCTCCCTTTCTGATTCATGGCCCATCAATGCCTTGTCCCATAACTAAAGGATAACTCCCTCCAGACCATCTTTCTGTTAATGGCCCATCAACACCAGGCCACATGACTCATCATCCCATTGTGAGAGGCTTCACCCAGAAAAAGGAACCAAGCAATCCAACCTGCATATAATCTGAGATTCAGAACACCACAGAGCTACACAGCCACCACTGGACCTTCTGAGGAAGAACAGACCCTTCTACAGGACTACCACTTCAACAGAACCACATCAACCACTTCAGGAAGACTGCAGCCACCATTTTATGGGACAGCTACCACCACCCTGACTAACAGGGTGTCAGGTTGTATCCTGACTCTGCCAGGCTAAACCAGTGTTTTCTGCATGACTTGGTGCCTCCCTCTGGTTTGTTTTCTAACTAGTACGTATTTTGGTGCCCAATGTGCAGCAGGGTGCTGAGAAAATTCAGAATTACAATTTTGTATTGTAGAAGCCACCTACTCACTATGATGCTAAACATGCTAACATGGGTCTTGTACTTAGCTCTCTATATCTTTCCACACATGGGGAACTACCTGACGGTTGTCATGCTCCTGTGTAGACAAGAGTATGGTATAAAATTTGCTTTATTGGTCTGTTATGCCTACTGCATGATAACCTCCGAGGCAATGAACATAATTTGGAAGATACTCTCTACTTTGTCTGCTTGTCATACTCTAGGCTGCTACATCTGGGGCTTCAACAATCGCACCCAGCCCCTGGGGGGAGGATTAAGAATGTTTTTTTCTAGCCTTTCAGGCTTGACACAGCAGTTTTTTAAACTATTGAGTTCCCTCTGGATGTTAAAGAATCTTCTTGTCAGTTCTTTTTTCTTTTTTCTCTATGACCTGCACTGTGTACATAATGCTGAGAAACAGAGCTATGGCACAGCATCCTCAGGATGAGAGGAAAAAAAGGAGCAGAGCAACAAACACCATGTCTATACAGACTGTCACAAAGAAGAAAGGAACCAAAAGCAAAGCAACAGCATCCATGTCTACGATGACAGACACAGAGGAGAAAGAAACCAAATGCAGCAAAGCAACAGTGTCCGTCTCTACCCAGACAGACACAGAGGAGAAAGAAACCAAACGCAGCAAAGCAACAGTGTCCATCTCTACCCAGACAGACACAGAGGAGAAAGAAAACAAACGCAAAGTAACAGCGTCTGTGTCTATGCAGACCTTCCCAGGGGAGAAAGAAACCAAAGGCACTGTCAGCTTCTCCACACAAGCTGTCACCAAACCAGAACAGCCTAAACCGGTACCAGTTGCCCTTGTTCAGAAGAAGAAATCATAGTCTGCATAGTGACTGATGAGGATGCAGCAGGACCTTCACACCCAGCAGAAGAGACAGAGCCAGAGATCATCACTCAGTCGCTATCTCTGGGTGAGCTGTGTGACCCGCAAAAGGAATTCACCATCCAGACGAACGAGTCCATCCTGACCTGGCTGCTCTGCATCTGGGACGCTGCAGCCAATGGCACCATTCTGGACAGAAGTGAGGCCAAGCAGCTGGGATCTCTGTCCTGCGATGTAGTCATTGACCAGGGGATCGGGAGAACTCAAGAAACTCTCAGCCTCTGACGGCAACTGCTGACAAATGTAAAGGAAAGGTACCTTTGTAAAGAAGACCTCCAGGTGCACCAAGGAAAATGGAGCACAATGGAACAAGGTATCCAATGCCTGAGGGAATTGGCTGTGCTGGAAATAATTTTCTTGGAAGACGAGAGATTTCCTAAGAGCCCGGAAGGTGTCCAGTGCACATCACAGGTGTGGTTGAGATTTGCACATCTTAATCAGAGATGTACTCCCATTACCTGACAATGCTGCAATGGAGGGAAGGCAAGGACAGGGTGGGTGTCTTGGTCAACAAACTGAGGATTTACAAGGACACTGTCACAGCCCTGTTTCACACCCATGTCTCATCTGTGGAAACAAGGCTGGCTGAGCAAGTCTGGAGCTTGATTGAAGAGGGCCATCAGAAACTGAAAAAGGAACTCAAGGAAGAGACTTACCACATCCCGCCAGAACCAACAAGAGTCTCTGCCATTAGGAGCAGATGTCCCCCAGCCAGGGAGAGAGGATACACTCCACGAGGTAACCTCTGTTTTTTCTTCAGCAACGTGGAGAGGACATGAATAAATGGGATGGAAAACCCACCTCCTCCTTAGCAGCCCAGGTACATGAACTAAAAAGAGGGACAATTACCACAAGAAGCTCATCCAGAGTCAATGCTGCTCAGGTCTCTCGTGTGCAGAACTCCAGACGGTATGGGAATATGACCGATCCTCTTGAAGGTACCTCAGGAGCATATTCACCAGAGGGGAGCAGTGTGTACCATGACCAAGAATAGAGAGGCCTTTCCTCTAGCCAGGCAGAGGAAAGGGATAATCAGGTCTTTTGGACTGTGTGGATCCCATGGCCTGGCACATCTGGCCCTCAAAAACACATGGCTTTGGTTGACACCGGTGCTCAATGCACTCTGATGCCATTGAGGTATGTGGGAGCGGAACCCATTTCTATTTCTGGGGTGACAGGAGGATCCCAGCAGCTGACTGTACTGAAGCTGAAGTGAGTTTAATTGGGAAGGAGTGGCAGAAACACCCCATTGTGACTGGCCCAGAGGCCCCATGCATCCTTGGCATAGACTTTCTCAGAAATGGATATTTCAAAGACCCAAAAGAACATTGTTGGGCTTTTGGGATAGCTGCTGTAGAGACAGAAGATCTCAGACAACTGAGTACCTTGCCTGGTCTCTCAGATGACCCCTCTGCTGTGGGACTGCTGAGAGTTGAAGAACAACAAGTACCAATTGCCAGAGCAACAGTGCATCGTCAGCAATACTGCACCGACAGAGACTCTGTGGTTCCTGTCCATGAGATGATTTGTAAACTGGAGAGCCAAGGGGTGGTCAGCAAGGCCCATTCACCCTTCAACAGCCTTATATGGCCAGTGAGTAAATCCAGTGAAGAATGAGACTGACAGTGGATTACCATGGCCTGAATGAGGTCACGCCACCACTGAGTGCTGCTGTGCCAGACATGCTGGAACTTCAGTACGAGCGGGAGTCCAAGGCAGCAAAGTGGTACACAACCATCAATATTGCCAGTACTTCCTTCTCCATTCTTTTGGCAGCAGAGTGCAGGCCTCAGTTTGCCTTCATCTGGAGGGGTATGCAGTACACTTGGAACCAACTGCCTTGGGGGTGAAAGCACAGTCCCACCATCTGCCATGGACTGATCCAGGCTGCACTGGAAAAGGGTGAGGCCCCAGAACATCTGCAGTACATTGATGACATCACTGCATGGGGGAATATGGCATCAGAAGTGTTTGAGAAAGGAGAGAAGATCATCCAGATGCTCCTGGAAGCTAGCTTTGCCATTAAGTAGAACAAAGTCAAGGGACCTGCCCGATAGATCGAGTTCCTGGGAGTAAAGTGGCAAGATGGATGACGTCAGATTCCCACTAAGGTCATCAATAAGATCACAGCAATCTTTCCACTGACCAACAAAAAGGAAACACACAATTTCCTAGCTGCTATAGGCTTTTGGAGAATGCACATTCCTGAGTACAGCCAGATTGTGAGCCCTCTCTACCTGGTCACCCGCAAGAAGAACGATTTCCACTGGGGCCCTGAACAGCAACAAGCCTTCACCCAGATCAAGCAGGAAATCACTCATGCAGCAGCCCTTGGCCCAGTCAGGACAGGACCTGAGGTGAAGAATGTGCTCTACTCTGCAGCCAGGAGCCATGGTCTGTCCTAGAGCCTTTGGCAGAAGGTGCCTGGTGAGACACGGGGCCGACCACTGGGATTCTGGAGCCGAAGCTACAGAGGGTCTGAAGCCAACTACACCCCAATAGAGAAGGAAATCTTGGCTGCCTCTGAAGGAGTTCAAGCTGCCTCAGAAGTAATTGGCACTGAAGCACAGCTGCTTCTGGCACCGTGACTACTGGTGCTGGGGTGGATATTCAAGGGAAAGGTTCCTTCCATGCATCATGCCACCGACACCACATGGAGCAAATGGATCGCCCTCATCACGCATCACGTCCATATTGGAAACCCGAATTGCCCTGGGATTCTGGACATTATAATAAACTGGCCTGAAGGTGAAACTTTTGGATTATCTTTTGAAGAAGAGGAAGAGCAAGTGACACGTGCCGAGGAAGCTTCACCATATAATGAGCTACCGGAGACTGAGTCCCTGTGGTACACATGAGGGGCATTTTAGGAAAGACTGTTTGGATTAATCCCATCTCAGGCAAAGGCAAACCCATCCGTGGGACTGTGTTTGCTCAAGGACCTGGTTACACTTGGTGGGTAATGCAGAACGATGTACCACAAGGAGACCTAATCTTAAGTGAGAACTGTATGCAGAGTTTCACTATATTATATATGTGTGTATGTGTGTAGAGTTTAAGGAAGGCATTGATTTGGAATGATGGTAAAAGAATAAGGGGTGGATAATATCCTGGGTTGCAGTGTATCTATTACCATCCTCATGAACTGTTGAAACCAGGTGGGGAAGTGTTTCCTGGCCTCCTTCCTATCTTTCTGTTAATGACCCATCAACACCAGGCCACATGACTCATCATCCCATTGTGAGATGCTCCACCCAGAAAGATGAACCAAGCATTCCATCCTGGTTATAATCTGAGATTCCGAACATCACAGACCCCCTTTGCACTGGGGGACAGGAGCTACACAGCCACCACTGGACCTTCCAAGGAAGAACAGACCCTTCTACAGGACCACAGCTTTGACAGAACCACATCAACCACTTCAGGAAGACTGCAGCCACCATTTTATGGGACTGCTACCACCATCCTGACTAACAGGGTGTCAGGTTGTATCCTGACTCTGTCAGTTTAAACCAGTGTTTTCTGCATTGATTTTTTTTTTTAATTTCCCTATTAAATTGTTATTCTGACTTGATGACTCCCACTGGCTTGTTTTCAAACTAGTACACTACACTCTCATAAATAGCAGTATACAAATCCATTTGTGCTAAAAAACAAAAAGTAGAATCAAAGATTTCAAAGCATTAAATAAGGCATTGTTTCAACACATACTACTTACTTACCAGAAGCATCACAAAGCCTGAGCTTACAATACAGGATTCAAAGACAACTTGGTCCAGATGAATTGAAGGACAGAAGTCCCTGTAACTACAGCTGCTCAGTGCACATCAAGCAACACTGGCAGAACTTTCACAAGTTAGCACCCACCCAAAGGTCAGTCTCTAAACAGACTCATGGTCTGCAGAGTGGCTGATGGGAAAGGCTTGATTGACTGTGCCTATGGTAATTGAATGTGCCTACTGGTAATTACAGGTAATGATGCAGGTCAGTGCTGGCATCCTGATACCACTACTATCTAAATAAACACACATTCCAGCACGTGAAGTATCAATATCATAAATATGGTAAAATGAGAATTGTGTTTTTAACTTCCAAGTGCCTGCAATTATCAATTAAAGCTTTGCAACAAATTATTAATTCCATTTATTGCTGAGTGATGCTGCAAGTGTACAGTGGACCAAAACAAGTGAAGGAAAAAAAAAAGCCTAGGTGAATTCAGCTTTTTTTGCTCAGAGAAGAGTATCAGAGGTCATTCTAAGTGCAGTTTGACTTTTTTTTCCCCAAATGCATTCCATAAAAAATGTTCCCAACTATTCGTATTGAAAGGTACATTTAGAAGAATTTTTTGATACTGCTTTCAAAATACTGCTAATGTTTTAAGCAACTAGTAGCACACCATTAAAAATTATCTAAACTAAAAGACCTTAACTTTTATCTATAAATCACTTCTACTAATTTTGGCAAACTGTGGAGTATAAAATTATATCTATTAATTTGCAATAACACAAAAATTTGACATAAATTTATTATACGGTGTAACAGACAGCACTGGGTAATAAGAAATGCTCAGATTCAATATTCTGCTAAGTTTTATTGACAAGAACATCCAGCTCTCTACAGTCTGAAAAGCTTCACTTTATAGAACAACGTGGAATAAAAGCTCTTATTTACCACACTCTATCCTTTGCTCGTAGGAATGAATCAGGCTATTAAGCATTCCCCTCACACACAGTGGTTTGTTTGCTTTTCTTTTTCTTTTTTTTTTTTTTAATTACTCTTGTTGGAGGTTAGGATTGGGGTTTTTTTTCTTTCTCCCTGGGAATTTTGTCCCATTTGTTGCCTAAGAGCTGGTAACAACCCATAATTAAGAGGCAAAAGAAGTGGCCAAGGTGGGGGGAAGGGTGCAGATGGCTACTCTCTTAGCTGGGGCATTTTTCTCTTGAGAAGGGCAGACAAACAGAGAAATTTTGGCCGGGAGGTCAAGGGCTGGGCTTGGCTCCTCTCTCAATCTCGGATCAGAGGGGAACCGTTGAGTTGCTGCTACCTCAGGAAGAACTCACTGCCACTGCGGAGTGCAGCCCAGCACCGTTTCTTCTTTACTGTGGGTGAGCCTCTGCTCATAAGAGCAGCCGGGGAACTGGGACCTCAGTAACACCCGATCACAGTGGAAAGGACCCTCACCATCTACTCGGGTGCCTCAGGGGAAAAACTTGGGACCCTGACCCCCTCCCCCTTCCAGGAGGGTGTGTCTCCCAGCTGCATGCTACAGGTGCTACAGAGAAGCCCGGCTGCCACTGCTCTGCTGTTTTCTGCCTCTGCCTTGGGCTTCTTCGTTATACTTTAACCCAACACCCCACGTCCGCCTGACCCCAGCAACTCCTGCTGTGGCTGCGGAGTTTTCTGTTACACTTTGTTTGCCACTCTGGGGTGTGCCTGCTCTGCTGTTCCAGCCGCTGCTCCGAGGTTCCCACTACAGCCCATTCTGCCATCCTGAGGAGCACCGAGATCGGCTGCCTCTGTGAGTTTGTAAAGGAGGCCCCTTTTCCATCCCTTCTGCTGGCTCGCCCGCCATCACCCACATGATGAGAGAGAGGCAGGAGAGGTGCTGGCGCCACAGCGCCCCCTGCAGGCGCGGGGGAACCATCGCACCCGCGCTGCCCGGCCGGGAGCCACCAGCGCCCCCACCGGCTGTGACCAGAACTGCACAGAAGGGGAAGGTGCCCAACAGCCGAGAGAGGGCTGGCGCTGGCTGGCTGGGTTGGTTTGTTGGCGCTGCCGTTGTGGTTGTTTGTCTGCCTTGTTACACATACATAGTAGTAAAGAACTGTTATTCCTTTCCCCATATCTTTGCCTGGAAGCCGCATAATTTCAAAGTTACAATAATTTGGAGGGAAGGGGGTCACAATTTCTATTCCAAGGGAGGTCCCAGCCTTCCTTGGCAGACACCTGTCTTTCAAACCAAGACAACTCTCACAAATTTGCCCACTTTCCCTTCACTACTTCAACAAATACATATATTTTATCTCCCTAAAACAAGAGAAATACAGTTTCCTTCTGCCTGATTTATATGTTACTTCATCGTCTTCCTGGGAGAGATTTTCTTTATAGGACATCAAATCAATCATGTCACAAAACACAGAGGATGGGCACATCCTTCTAGATACACTTAGCCAGAACCCTGACTACCTAGGTTTGCCCTGGGCTCCTGGCAATACAGACACTGACTCCAGGTATGTTCTGAGAGTGCTGAGAGAGACTGTGAAGAGCAACCTTAGGCCCAGACACTGCCTTGACTGAATCAGTGCAAATACAAAAACTCTGGAGGACCTGACACTCTTATTTCAGAAATCTCCCACCAATTCTTGTGGCTACCTCCCTGAACTAGTATTTTGTAATACATGGGCAGGAGAACAATGAAGGACAGGGTATGCAAACAGCTTAGGACTATCACATCTGCCTTCATCTCTGATGCCCTCCTACCCCAAGCTACAGGTTGACAAGAAGGATGGGTTATGAATTACTGACCATCCAGATCACTTGAGCAAGGTCTGGTCTCATTCTTCTTTGCAAATCATCCAGCTCCACCCCTGCATGCCTCCTTTTTGAGCGCTTGGGATTTTTTATCTCAGTCTCCTCGAACAATCTTCAAATTGCTGAGGGAAATAAAAGCTAGTATTAGTTTCAGAATACCCAAGGGAAGCAGACAAATGCCTACAGGCAAGACTAGAGTCCTGCTGCAAACAGGCAGGGCAGCCTGCCTGCCCAGCACACCCTGTAATACAGCCTGCAAGAGGAGCAGCCCAACACCTGAAAGCACATCAGGCACCAGCAGCCAGGGATTTATCAGCAGGAGTCATCCTGCACATGAACATACAGATGCTGCTGTCAAGCCACAGTCACAGTACTTCAAACAAAAGGAGAATCTTTGCTGTCTGAGCGATACCATGTGGTCAGAAGAGGAAGGGATGCTGAGGCACACCTTACCACATCAGATGGAAGCAGCTGCAAGAATCGGGCAGGAGCATTAAAAGACTGTGGGGTCTCTTTGTCCAACAATCAGCCAGGAGACAGTAAAAGCAAGCTAACATTAGCAAACGTTAGCAGTAGGCACTGACACAGCCTTGGGTCTGGTCAAGGTCCCCATGAGAGGATCAGATCTTTCTGCTTAGACCTGGTGGTCACAGAGGGGCTGCTATGGAAAACAGAGTAACTTGGCACATGAAGACCTGGTTAGCTAAAAGAAGCTGACTAGATTTCCAGCTAACCAGAATTCAAATCCACACTTGAACCCTCCTTAAAGTCAAAGGGTTTTGAATACACACTTTCAGTCCATTTCACAGCAGACATAGAAAAAATGCTTTCTTCACAGTCCCTCTCAGACTCTGAGCCTTCCCAGAGATAAGAATGTCCTTGCACTTAATGTATGGCACCTTGCAATTGCACTTGTCACACAGGCTTTCAGATATCTTCTACACAAAGTGAGGAGAACAAAAAGAAAGAAACTTAGCTGTACCTCAAACTCACCTGAGGCTCCTCTGGGCACAGCCTTGACAATACTGTGGTTGAGATACATATGGAAGGAGGCCAATCCATCTTTGCTCACAGCCAGCAGATACAGGATTCTGGCCCAGCAGTGAAGCACACAGGCCACTTTTTAATGTCTACAGCATTTTCTACTGTTCATCTCTGGATCAAATTTGGACCAAGGCAGAAGTTTTCAAAAGTGCATCCCAAACAGTGTTCAGAACCTTCATAATACATTTTTATTTTGAGACATTTTTTAGCTGCGTTTATCCAAGATCAGAACCTCAGGAAAAGTGGCAAGTTTTGTCTAGCCAAGCAGCTGTTCTAAGAGATAGTCTATGTTCCTAAAAATAGAACTGTCAGTTCCTAGTTCTAAACCAGTAACCAGTTGCTATCATTCTCTCCAGAAAATAAAGTGAAAACATAAGGTTAATTGAATCAATATAGCCTATAATTAAATGCTGCCAAGTTAGCTGACATGATTGGACTGCTGAGTTTGGTTTGTTTGGAGGGTTTTGTATTGTTTATCCAGAGGTTGCATATGCTTTAAATACAACTAATTTTGTAAATAGCTATTGAAAATTAGTTTAAAACTCTCTCAGGGAATAAAATTACAAGTTTCATAGAGAGAAAAGTAACTTTTCATAGACTCAACTCACTGGAAGCTACTGCAATCAAACTGCCTTACAGCTACAAGAAGTTTTAAAAGAAAGAAATCTTGCTGGGGACTTGACACAAGACAAGAAATATTCCTCAGGGGCTCATACCCATGAGTGCCAGTTCTAAAAGAAGGAGAAAAAATTGCTAGAGGACCTTAATTCTACCTACAAATCCATAAGTTAAGAATTCTCATGTACAAACTGATTATTTCCCTGACGGTGAAAAGTATCACAGATTTTTAATAAACAGAAAACAGAGCTGCAAATGGCACTGTCTCTTTCCAGATGGTGCAAGTCAGGTGCAGATTCAATGAACTCATTATTCTGATTTTTCCACTTAACACTGCTGGTTGTAATAAGGCCATTGTCTCCCTTATGCTATATGAAACACATATATATTTTATCTGGAAGCATCATGTGCTAAAATAAATAATTTCTGTGGTGTAATAAATAGTCTCAGTACATCACAGAAAGATAGACAAACATGTACTTTAAAAATGCTAAAAGAGAAACAGCATATTATTAACACTGGTCAACTCTACCAACCGGCACTAACCTGTCTCACAGACTGCAGAAAACAAAGAGAATTGATAAATTTTTCTATCATTGACATTGCCCAAGACATACCTTTTCACCATAATTCCTTTCAAACTGGCACCCTAACAAAGATACAGGATACTGAGTACAAACACTAACACTATGAAGCTGATATGTGTTATCCCTTTCTGCCACCACCCCAGTCAAGACAAAAGAACAAAGATCAGTTTCATCTGCAAGACTGCTGTAGGGAAAAACAGCATTGAGTGTAAAACCATAAGGATTGGCTCATCTTTTCTCCTTAATACAAGAGCAAACAATTTGTATTAAAGTAAAATGGGTCAATTAAGATCGCAAATCCTCTTAACAGCTAGTACAGTAACCCATGTGGCCACAACAATCCAAATTAACCCCATGGATACATCATTTCTTTCCTCAAATACCTAGAAAGCAATTACAAATGTCACATTCAACTTCCTTCTAAAATACCCTCATATAGTTTAGTAGCATAACCTGTGATTAAACCTTCCCATGAAATAAAACCTTTTTCCTTTACTGAGGCAGGCAGCTTAAACCACTTCTGTTTTCCAGCACCAATCCTCTAAATCAGCTCCACCCTACGGAAATCAGTCTCACCCTGCTTTTTCTTACTAACTGAGATGAAGTATAGAACTGTTGCTAATAAGCACACCTGAACATGAAGCAGTAGGACGGAAGAAAAAGCACCAGCCCTAAATATGTCAAGGCTCACCCATACTCTGCCTTTGGGCAGTGTGTTTGGGAAGAGATAAGCCATGTAGTGATATCAGAGAACACTGCACATTTCCATGCTTTCTCTGGAGGTACTTGGTATCTCTAGATATCATCAAACATGCTTAACTTTTAAGCGTGCTTACAGCTGACTTTCAAGAGCAATTAAGCATGTGGTTGAACTGAATAAATACAGATGGACCAAAACAAGCACCCTTGAGTCTTAAGGAACAATTCTATGTATCAGCACATGCATACTTTTATTTCTTCATCAAGTGCACATATGGACTTTAAGACAGTACAAAACCCAAAATATCTACATCATCAGATAATTCAGTTTAGAAAGGGCCTTGGGAAGTTACCTAGTCTTAGGACCCCTATTACACCTTTCCAAATTTCTGGTCATTATTTGTGCGCATGTTAAGCGCAACACTCCCTAATCCCTTCCTAGTTAAGGCTTCAGTTCAACTTCAAGTGTCCTGCAGCCAGAAATGGCTTTTCTGGAACCCAAATAATGGCAAGGGGTGGGTTTTTTTTTCTTTGACTTCGAGCCAGAAGTTTTACCAGATCAGTTCTCAACACAGCCACTGGCCACACTATAAGCAAAAGATCTATAAGGAACTCAGGCTTTAGGCATCAGCAGAGCTTTTATTTTCCTTTCTTAAATTGATTATAATTTGTTCCACCATGGCAGATCAGATTTCAGATCTTACATATGCTGCAGATGTGTTACAAGTTCTGTCAGTACCTTGTGTCTTTGCAGAGACATTAGTAATCAAGAGGTGACTTTCACAAAGCCACCATCATAAAGTCCTCACGACCTAAATACTTTTTGACTTCTTCCTCTTCCAACTGCATTAAGAAAACAAACCTGTCTCCAACACATGAACATGACATGCCACATTGGGGGGTGAAGCTGAAACAGCCCAGCAGAATCTGCAATGGGCCTCACCCGTTTCTGTGGTTAGATATTTCTAGCAACTTCCACAGAGTTAAGTGAGCACAGTGCCAGAGCTAGAGGAGCCAGAGCCCACTCTGGTGTCAGCACACACAGCAAATGTTTCCTCTGTGAATCCAGGTATATGGTTTAGCAAAGGGTAACTTGTACAGAAAGGAGCATAACGCAAACTGAAACAAAAGGTATGCTTCTGGAAAAAAAACATCTAGCAACAAGGGAATTCTTAACCCACAGACTGCAACAATTCATTTAGGGACTGTTGTGATCAGGTTGCTCCTGCCTAGGCAGAGCACCTCAGGGGTCATTAAATTACAATTGTTTCTGTTTTATCCAAACATATTAAAGAACACAGGTAAGTGGGTATGACATAACATACTGTAACAATCACATCAGACCTCTAAATCAAGGCTGCAAATGCTGCTTTATGTAACAAACTGCATTATAAGCACAATGATCTGCCCTCCAGTGTGCTAAAACTCTCCACAGAAGAACAGCAACTTTTAATTCTCAGGATGACAGCTCTTTGGCTTTTCTCAAACACCCACAGGCAATGTGCAATATGGGTGCAATAAACTGAAAAGTTCCATTAACCAAATCCTGTCCCTTGATGAGATAAGAAAAGATGAGAAGAGAGAGAATTTATGGCACCATGCTCCACTGCTGAGATCGCCCCTCTTCCCAGAGCCCTGTGTTTCATTTCCATGCAGAATGGCCTCATTAAGCCATTGGGGATATTTTCAGTGTGTTACTTTAGCTCACTTGCAAATGCCTGAGCTCAAGGAAACAGGTACCACATTAAGACTGGAGTCTTGCCCACTGCTGAGAGTCTTGCAAATTAAATATGCAGTGAGGAATTTGGTGTTTCCCAGTCCTAGGTGCTACAGGGGTGAGTTTGGGCTCCGTTATACGTATCACACTTTCAGAATATGAGCCGCAGAAATGAACAACCACCCACAAACTTAACTGGACTGCCTTTACGCTAACTGAAGAGAGTTTGTAGCACACTCATGGAAATAGCCCATTCTTTCACTGTTCATTAAATCAATTCTTCATGATCTATGACATAACACAGGGGCAGCTTCACTATGTCATGCCATCTCAGCACATTCTCTTCCCAGGCATGGGTTGAGATGCTGTGATTACACCATCCAGTCAGGAGGGAAGTGAAAGAAGCTGTAGAAAATAAATACATTCTGCAGCTGAGCCTCTTCTTGGGTCTATCCCCTATGAGATCTGTAGTCTAGACACCCCTGCTAGTCTAAACCAGCACAAGTGAAAAGAGATGGGTTCTTTCATGAAGAGAAAGCAAAGGTTTGTGGAGCAAATGGGAAGAAACAGAACCAAAAAGATTTGTGATTCGATCTCACATGGAAGAACCCTTCTGAAAACAAAAGGGAAAGGTTTTCTAAACAAGCAGCACAAATACTAGACAGCAAGTGATTTTTTGAGAATGGATGGAGTATGATTTGTTGACATAACCACAGAGACACGACAGATTACAAAAATGTATACTAGAAACCTAGAATAAGTAAGACTTAAAACACTTGTGTGCATACATCCCGTTCTACCGCATGACTCTATGTTAATGCTCACTTACAAGTGAAAACCTGCAACTCTGTCTCAGGAAGAACCCTACATGAAAATCACCAAAACCACAAGGGAATATTTTTATTCAGAGGAAAATTTAAAGTTCCTGCTTAGCCCAGGGAATTAACCATGTCGGTATCTTCCACTCAGAGAGCAACTCTCCTGGCATGAGGCACACCCCCTTCTTTGCCGAAGGTGTTCCATAAAGCACATCTTATCTAAAGGGCAGGTCGGAGTGTCTCGAATGAGTGAGTACAGGACAGATGAAGGCGAGCACGGTTTATTTGGTGAGCTGGTGCAGCACCATGGCAGCGCAGCGCGGCACACGCCTACGGCTCCTACCTGCAGCCATCCGAGCCAGGGACATTTTACATCATTTTCTCTTACATAAAAAGGCTTTGTTCGCCGCTGGGCCCCCGTGCACGGCTGTTTACTCCCTGATCCATGCAATACAGGGAATAATTTTTTTAGGTGGGTTTTTCTTTCCCCTCCACGATTCAAATTAACAGCCCTTACAGCTCTCGCATCCCCTCGCCTCACACAACGTTCTTTGTTCAGCCGCGCAGATCCCCTTAGAGAAGCTTAAGGGTGGGGGCAGGAGAGGACAGAGGTTCACATCCTCCGAAGGGGTTTACGGCCTGGAAATTCTTAAGAGTCCTCAGAGGCAGTAGCCCCGATGAAGGTAAAACGGGCGTTACCAGGGACCGCCCCACTCCACTTTTACCTCCGGGAGGTCGGGCGGGGGCGACCCGTGGAGGACTCCGGTCTGGGTCCGGGAATGAAGGGACCAAAGAAGGAACCGAAGGACGGAGGGAGGGAGGGAGGGAGGGAGGGAGCACCCACGGGACCCGGTCGGCACAAGCCCCCTAAAAGGGCTCGCGACGGCCTCAAAGCGGGAAGCGCGCGCGGCTGGCCCCCACTTCCCTGCACTCCGGAGCAGCATCGGCCCCGCGCCCCCGCCCCGCCCGTCCGTCCTCTTCCTCCTTCTCCGACGGGGCTTGGCGCGCTCCTTACCTGAGCGCCACGGCGGCTGCCGGCACCGACGGCGACACAGAGGACGCACGGTACCCGGCTCAACCCGACCCGCCTCGCCGCTCTCGGGGCTGTCGCCGGGACGCGGCCGCCTGTGCGCCGCCAGCCCCCGAGACCCGCCCCCGGCCCCGCCCCGGCCCCGCTGCCGCTCCCGCAGGGCCCCTGCGCCTGAGGAGGTGGAGGAGCGGCCCCTCGCTGCCGCCCCGCCCCAGCCCGCCCCGCCCCAGCCCCTGCATTGCAGAGACACCGACGCTCCGGGACACCCAGCCCGTGCCCAGCCTCCATCTCAGCCGTGTCACCGCGTCCAGCCCTGCCCTGCTCCTGGTAGAATACCTTCCTGAAAGCCCCTCACCTGATTTCATTTGGGTCTTCCAATGCTGCAAGTCCAGCTCAGTCTCATTCCTATTTTTCCTCTGTAGAAAGCGAATAATAGTGAGATCGGTGAAAAAACGTGTTTACAGCACCCTCAGACACCGTGCTGCTGCTCACCTCCACACTGCTTTCGTAGGGCTGGGCTTTCGAACCATTTCCTGGAATCTGGCAATAAAAGATGTCCTATTACTTTGTCATTTACCACATTCTCGAACTGAACTGCCCCCCTTAGAATGTCCATTACGATTGCTATACTCCAAAGTCATTCCTCCCACAATATCACTGGTGTGGTAGGGCTACAGGATCAGCTCATCTCATCTGTTATAGCCAGAAACACGTCATTTCAACCAACCTGTGCTGGAGATGAAACAGTAAAATGCTGCTTTCTTACCTCTTCTATTTCCTAGGCAAATTTTAGTTTGTTAAGAATTCATGTGCAAAAGTCAGTCTGTCAGAATCTTAACCAAAACTCCTGAGTATGTCATGTATGTATTAGCCTCTAATAATGTTTTGAACATCCTACATTTTGATTCAGTAAAGATAAATATCATAATTTTTCTTTATATTTGGGGGCCTAGATTGCACACTATTATCCATACTGCACTGGAAAAACTTTAAACATTAATTTCGGTTTGTTTGCATTTTGCTGCATCACTGTGAGCAAGTTGTCTATATTTTTTCCAAAATGTCACTAGTTTTAGGTACCCAGCTTGATTTCAAGCATGACTTTCAGGAGTACTTGTTTTCTTCATGGACTTTAGCAGGTTATCTAGAAGATTTCATATCTGTAATTTGGGCCATATGTGTTTTAGACTGAGTGGTCAAAACGCAGTTCAGAAAAGCCTAGGTCCCACCCTTTCTTCTGTTTCTTCATAAAGAAATGGCCATCCCTCAGCAACTACTACATATATTCCATGTTAAGGGTATGTTCACTGGTAATGTAGTGACTTGGGAAAGACAAATTACTTTGTTAAGTATTTTTGTGTATTTGTAAATCAGGAAATTTTCATTTAAAAAGAGTGTAGACTACAAACATTTTTTCTGATACCTTTCCTGAACCCTCCTCAAGCTGTTGGAGAGAACTTCCCACCACTGCTGTTTTCTCACCTTTCACCTGTACCATCCAAACGGAGCAAGATTTTGCCAAAATGACGAAGGCATCATGTTCCCTGCTCTGCTCGTTACTCACCATCAGTGATGTACATCCTTCCAGAGGAGATGCTTTCAGAGGAAATGATTTGCTGCAGTTAGTCTTTGTCCCAGGCTGCCAAAAGGAAAGACACTGGTTCAGGGCATAAGGAATGTGTACCAGTGTCCGCAGTACCCTGAAGACCAGCAGTGCCTTTCTTCTGCTGTTTCCTTTCTGTGCCTTTCCTTGGAGGCCTAGGCATCCATGCAAAGACCTTGATGGAGTTCTCCCCATCAGGAGCTTTGCCAACACAGGAACTTTGCCCTTCCTCTCACCACCTAGATAATGCGAATGCAGGCTTAACATAAAGCCTAATCAAAAGCAGCCCTGTGAGGAAATGCACAGCTGACTTGATCAAGGAGAAAAAGTTAAACTTCGTCCAAATGGAAATTAGATTAATTTAAAGCTTACAATTTTTTTTAAAAAAAGGAGGGGGAGGCGGGGGAAGGACAGCTTATACTTTCATTGGCATCAAATACTGCAACAGGTATCATGGAAGAGATGAAAGGACGTCTTAATGGAAAGTCATGTACAATACACTGTGCACTGTCCATAAACATTCCCAGAGATCAGAGGGGTGGTATAACTAACGAGAGACACGCTCAGAATATTCCGTACGACAAAGAATCATCGCCTCTAGCTCAGATGCAGTACAGCAGCAGCCTGTCTCTTTTCAGCAGCAGCCTGCAGAGAGAGAGAGAACGTGAGTCTTGGAAGTTAGTCATTCAGTTGCATCTCTCCTTAAAACAATCATCAAAGATGACGAAAAATAAGCACAGAAAAAAATGGCAGTCACTATTTTCCCCAAGATAATTATCTAGTCAAATTACATTATACTTCACATTAAATATTCAGCAACAGTGTTCACACTAGATGTTTTAAGACAGAAAAAATTATTTTAATTCATGTTAGAGATATTAAAATGCATGCACATATTTTTATTAGAAATATTCATGCTGAGATCAGAAAGCATCATTCCACTAAGCGATAGTGCAAAAAGATTTTTTGTAAAAAGGAAAAAAAAATTTTATATCACCTCATAAACCATGAGCTTTATAAGTAAAGCTTTGAGATACTGAATTATGAATATCTGTATGGAAGTCTGATAAGTCCAATATGGCAGATTTTTTACCTGCCTACTAAAAGAAAAAGGAATTGCATTGTCTATAGCTGTCTTTAGAACAGATTAATTTGAAACTATGTCTGGGAAATGCTATTTTAAAAGGAATTTGTGTCAATACTTCGTCTCTTACTATATAGTTAAGTAACAATTCTCCACTGCTCTCCTCAAAGTTTATTGGGATGCAGTAGTGGCAACTTAGGTATTTGGCATCACTTCAGATTGGGGAAGGAATCATTTAATTTCTCAAAAACACAATGACTCAAGCCTTGGCACCAATGACACAACATTAGCTGAGCAAACAGAGCAGTCAAGACAAAGCTTTTATTTATTGATGATGGGAAAATCTTCGAGCACCAGTGAGGTTAATGAAACAAAGAAGTATGGCTACCGTCCCCTTGCATATTACTCTCACTGGCATATTTGCAGTCTGTGGGCACACTGAGCAGTTTTTTCCCACCTTTCTCCTTGGAAACACGTAGGTTAAGGTGACCGGGAAAGGCAGGGCTCCCGCCTCGGCATTGCTGGGATGTTTTCGTGGGTTGGAAAACTCTAGGGTCCCTCTAGTGCCCAACAGAGGCAACTGAGGGGAAATAGCGAGCTAGAGAGCTCCTTCAAATGCTTATCAACGACTAAACAAAAGAAAAGCTTCCCCTGATGATAGCATGGACTTATCATTGTCTTTGCATCACAAAATATGCTCGATTTTTTTTCCCAATTCTTACAAGAAACTCAACTGTATCCCATCAGCTCACATAGTAACATTTCCATGTAAAAGCCTTCCTTTTTCTGCCTGCCTCCCATTTGATTACATTTACCATTCAAAGATTATTTTGAGGTACTACGTATTTGTAAATGTGAATGTCTTAGGTTGCTACAAGAAAGCTTTGAGCAATGGTGAGGTCTGGCCCAGTGGAAGGACTTGTACAACAGCAACACTGCCTTTGTACATTTAGTTGTCTTTGGTCTTTTTGTCGAAGGGACAAGTGTGAATTATGATGGAAGAATTAGCTTCAGGGAGCTACACTCTAATTTGCTAAATGCTTTTGATGTCAAAAGCCAGTCTCTGCATTAGAAGTAGAATAATTTGAAAGCAGAGAGAGGGCACAAAATACTTGGGCCACCAGCTCTTGAGGCTGCAAGGAGATAAGAACTGCAGTAAAGAATGCACTACAGCAAGCATCCTCATTTCTTACTGCTGGAATTGAAAGGAAAGAGTCTCCAGACAATGAATCAATATGAAAAAGGGTATGTAGTGGTCCCTTACAAAGTTCATGGTTATGTGCAGAGCTTCTTCCCCTGTCATTTACCTGACCCACATACTTTTTCGTCTCAGCGCTTGAAACTTTCTGACATTTTGGTTATGGGGCTGATTCCTCTGTGGAAGAGAAGAAAAGTGGGTGTCAGACCTGCTGTGACATCTCACAGGATGTTTTGTAAATGTATTCAAAACAAAGTAAGGAGAGTACGGATCCCTGCACAACTCCGCTGTAGAAAGTTCTTGACCTAAACCAGCTTTCACTGCTTTAGCGCATTTCCTGGGGTACAGAACAACAGTTCATCTATTAAATTTCCATCTGAACAAGAAGAAAAAAAACCCTAAACGCTCTAGGAAAGCAAATTTTGTTGCTCTTGACATTTTCTAGTTAAAGAATGATGATTGCGAGGAAGTTTCAGGTTGGGTTATTTGTTTTGCCATCTCTCACTTCTCACTACTGTTGCAGTGCGGGGAACCCTTACAACAATATATATGAGGCGATGGGGTTGGAAGGACAGATGAAGCAGTATTTTGCAGATGTTCAGAGATGATTTATTTTCCTCCAGCCGCATGGCCGGAGTTCCTGAGCTGACCTCCCGGACCTTCTCCCCTCCCATCTCCCAGGCACACAAACCACCCAACCAGGAACAGGTATGAGGCACACGTGACCTGGGGACAGGGACAGGGACCCACCTCCACAATTCACCCTTTCTTATTAAAGAAAATAACAGGGGAAATAGTTGGATAAACAACCAAACAATTTCAAAGGAAAGGAAGCCACTATCTTGAATCC